>JAJOZX010000184.1:997500-1102500 GCA_023014485.1 Bathynomus jamesi
CAAAGATCATTCTCCTGACATCTTGAACTTTGCCAGGTTGCACAAATCCTGCTTTGAGTCAGACTTGGACATCAGCTTCCTGCTGGTCTCCTGAGCCCTGATCCCTCCATCCCTCTTTTCCTGTGAGAAGTACTTAGCAGAAGCCTCAGTCACCATTTTAACAACCCTCTCAATGCTTTGTGTGTGGCAAGGCCAGTTGCGCACCTCCATGGGGGTGTTGATGAAGTTTTTCACCTCTGAGGTGCTTAGAGAGCAGGTGAGAGGTGGCTCTGACACACCTTCTGACCAGCTGATCAAGTCACCGATGCTGGAAGCATCACAATTGATGTCAGGTGTCCTTCTGCTCCTAACAGAGGAGTCCCCCAGCTGAGTGTCCGGGTCCCCCTCTCCCCTAATGGCCAGGATTCTCTCCACCCCTTCAATCCTCTCCTTCTGATCCTCAGAGCAGAGTAGTGTTTGGAGGATGACTTCACTGTGGGCATACGAAGCAGATCTTCTCACAGTTGGCATCACAATATCCAGCATCTCCTTTCTCTGGGACTTGAGGCAGTCCAGCTGAAAGAGAATGTGCCTAGGCCCTTCGATCCAGGAGTGCTTGACCTTCACGTTGAACCAACATGGGTAATACACTCCAATGATGAATTCCACAATGAATTGCAGAATCTTCAGGTTCTTTCCTTTAAGTCCGTGCTTTGACACCCAGAGCCTGAGAAGTCTGTTCGCTGTGGTGAGCCAGCGGCTGTGGTTTACTGGTCCTATCTCTAACAGAGCCAGCCCTGCAGGAAGTACCCCATCCCTGACTGCACAGACAATTTTATAGCCATAGTATTGATCAGTTGAGAGATCTTGAATGACCTTGTCAGGAAGCTTGATCAGTGGAGGGCCAACAGAGATTCGGGTGAAGTTTGGATTGATATCAAAGTCTGTAGCAGAATCAAGGAGCTTTCCTATTGGCCCGGATAATTTTTTGTCTGACAGAGTAGGGCCATCAAGGTCAACAATGAGATGGCGCAGGGGAAGTTCAACAGTGTGCAGGTTGCACACCAACCAGACCAGCTTTCTCCCCAGGTGCAGCTCCAGCTTCCGCATTACTCCAGCTTTCACACCAGTGTTGACATTTGTTGAGTCTCCTCCAATGGCCAACAAGGTCTTATCATAAGTTCATAACCCCTCTCTTTCAGCCAGGCAAACAGGACCTTAGCAATCTTCTCCGCATGTGACTCCTCTTTAGTTGCTTTCTCTGGGGTAAAGTGGAACAGATAGTAGCTGCCAGGTTCACTAACAACACTATAGTGTTCTTCCTTGATCTTTGCGGGAAAAGATTGGTCACTGCCCTCAGCTTCCATCATCACATTGGTCAGGTCAATCCGCCCATCAAAGAGGATGCAAGAGATCCCCCCCTCCTCCCTGCACTTCTTCTCGAACTGTTCCCCCAGCTCTCTCATCAACTTCTCCTGTGCTCTCTTGACCTTGCTCTTATCAATCACTTTACTTGTATTGTCTTCTGTGATGATTCCTGCGTCAATCAGAGCTGCTGTTGCTATCGCTGCAGTTGGCCTCAGCCCTATGCCATACCTTACACTAGCAAGGGCAATGTTTTGAATCTCATCATAGCCGAGGTGGTAAAATAGCTTCATAAATCATGAGTCACTTCAAATATTTCACAAAACGTTTTAGAATGTTCTGAAACGTTACATTCTAGCCTCTGAGAAAGGTGGCTCAGAAAATGGCCTTATGAGCGCCAGAAAACCGTCAAAATATTTCATATACCAAACTGTATGATAATTACAATTAAGTGGAATGGCACACCTTTTTATTTGAGTATTTAAATATTATTATTATTATATGAATTACATTATATGTGTTTATATGAATTAGTTAGAACAATGCTCTATGAGAGATAACGTGAGCAGCCATGATAGAAAACGTGAGAAGACATATTCTGGGGTAACTACAATAGTAAAATAATCAACAACTTAATAATAATCAACTGCAAAATGATGTAGGTTAGGGTTATCAGAATTAAATATTTTCTTCAGAATTGTGTTCTATACACCAAAATATGTCATTTGAATACCCCTCTCCATTGATTTAAAAACAATGCATAGTATGACCCGCCCTAGGCCGTACGAGTATCACATTTTAAAAATTAAAATATGCCCCATATATTCTCAAAAAGTGAGGGATTCATTTGATGTTTCATTACTATTATTATTATTATTATTATTATTATTATTATCGTCATCATCATTAATTAGCAACGGGGAAGACCTTTAATGTGAATGTAAATGTTTAAAACGATTTTATAATATAAAGGGTAATTGGTTCTCAAACTTTAATGAATTTCAAATGAAATAACGTACCAAACTTTATAGTCCAATTTACTACAATTTACAAATGATGATAAAATTTTGACAGTTTTGAAACCTGCAATAATTGCCATGGTTCATCAAGAGGAAATTATATTTGCAATCTCATAAAATAGTTCAAAAGCATTGTGACACTTTCACGATAAGGAAATAACTGGATTAATCATCATTTCTTTAAAAAAGAATATGTAAGCTGTTCAGTGATAATAATAATAATAATAATAATAATAATAATAATAATAATAATTTCACATACCTGAACATACTTACATTATATTGTAAAGAATAAATGAAAACTTTGTTCATGTTTAGGTGGCATCTCAATCTGCCACCAAATTACGTTACTTATCTTATTTCTTTAATATTATAGGAAAAATATTACACTTGTAATGGAGTAAATTCAATTTTATTTTTAAGGAAAAGGAAACTTACACATCAGTCAATTTCCTTTTTCCTTAAAAATAAGATATAATTTGCTCCATTACAAGTGTAATATTTCTGTATAATGTCAAAGAAAAAACTTTACCTTAATTTGGTGGCAGGGAACCATCAGTAGTAAAGTGGTAAAAAAGTAGACAGAAAATTTGGGCAGGATGACGTCACGAGGTCTCACGCCCTTTTATGAGGTGTATTTGAAGGGGGTAAGGGGAAAGTTAGATTTGGTTAAGAAGAGACTTCATGACCATAAAGTTGAATCGGAGGTTTGTTCGTGCATGGAGGGAACAACGCTCTTTTGTATCAATTTTCTCTTGATATATATACTGTATATATATGCCGATATATATATATGTATATATATATATGCGTCTCTCTCAACAGTCACTCCATGATTCACGTTGGCCGGCTATGGTGCACCTGAACTCTAATCTTTCTATCTCTGATTGGGACAGAGAAAACATTGTAGCTTTCATTGGCCTCACAAACTCAGTTCCTCCATCTGTCTACTCGTCACAATCTTCCACACGACTATCCCCTTACCTTCAACGACACACAAATCAATCCTTCCTCTTCTATCAACATTCTTGGCGTTTCCTTTTCTCGTGATCTTTCCTGGAAAGATCACATATACTCTCTTTCTCAAACAGCTTCCAAGAGGTTAGGTGTGCTGTACCGCCTCCGCAGTTTCTTCACCCCCGCTCAGTTGCCGTCTCTGTCCGCCCCATACATGCTTCTCATGTATGGGGTGGCTCAACCCACACAGCCGTACTTAACCGGATGGAATCAAAGGCTTTTCGTCTTATCAATTTCCCGCCTCTTACTGACTGTCTTCAAGCTCTCTCTCTTCGCCGCAATGCTGTCTCGCTCTCTCTTTACCATCGCTAATATAACGGACACTGCTCTTCTGAACACTCTAACTGCATGCCTCCTCCTTTAAAGAGAGCACGCAGCACTAGACTTTCGACACATTCTCTTTTCTTTTCTGTCCATCTCTCTAACGCAAGGATTAATCAGTATTTTCAATCTTTCACCTATTCAACCGGTCATTTCATCTCTAACAATCTTTCTCAATCCATCTTTCCCCTATCTATAACCTCCAATCAGTGGCGTATTAAGGGGTGGGCCAGGCCCCAGGGCCCAGCTGTTTTAGGGGCCGATGTTTATGATGATATCAATGATACATTTGGAATGCTCAACAATATCTCTCAACTAACTTCAGAGGAAGCATCAAAAGCAACAAAAAATCTGGCTAGCCCATTACCCAAATGATTTTGAGGACAGCTTCCCATTTGAGTTTCAGCATTTTGTACTGTTTGTCAAACAAAACGCTTTAGCTGACACTTGCCCATTAGGAGTACTACAGGAAATTCACAAATTGAGGGTTGTTTTCCCAAATGCTTTCATTGCTTATCGCATTTATGTGTGTTTGATGATGTCAAATGCAACTGCGGAGCGTTCTTTTTCTCATTTGAGCATGATTAAAAATGTTAAACGTCAAATGCTAACCTAAAAGAAATTGCAAACCCTGTCATTGTTCTGCATAGAAAAGAATATTTAGCAGAATTTAAATACTGAGCTTGTGATTGGAAAATTTAGTGATATGAAGCAGCTCAAAAAACTTTTGTATACTGGTGGTGGATGATTTTGTGACCAACTTTGGTAGATTAGTAGTGGACTTGTAGTTGTGCAATTGATTTGGTGTAATTGTAGCAGCTTGGTATTTGTGTAAAACTTGCATTATTTGATTAGAAATAAATGGTTTTATTAATTTACATGACTCGAAGATTTGTTTTGTTGAGGAACCCCAAGAATATTTTGACCCCAGGGCACAAAAACCTCAATACGGCACTGCCTTCAATCTTTCAAGCGCAGTGTCCATGAATCTCGAAATCTTTGGACCTTTAGTTTGGCTCTCTTTTTCCTCTATGGGTGGGGGTGTTTTTGTGGCCATTCGCCCTTGGCCCCTCCTTCCTGCATAAAAAATTTATGCTGTATATTATTTTACTTATACTGGAGTAATTATTTCGTGTATTTTACTCTCAGACTGCTCCACCATTTTCATTTACTTCGTCTTTTGTACATATTTAGTTTAAAATGTGATTATTTTATTTAATCTTTTATGGAACATTTAATGTTTATAAGATTAGTGTGTGTGTGTGTGTATATATATATATATGAATCGTGAACAAACTTCTATTGAAATTAACTATCAAAAAGATAAGTATCCACCTTATGCATATAGGTATATATTGGCCTTTAATACTTACAGAATATGGAAATAAACGAGTGTATACTTAAGCATTCGTTTGAAGTGATATGTTGATAGATTAGATCAGATGATCACAAAGCCTTGATTTATAAAATAGGTTCTGAGACAACGTTAACTGACTTGATACCAATACTAATGAATAGAGAAAACAACATATTAAACGGGTCTGTAGGAGTTATTCGTTTGTTATGTATTGTACATAGTAGTGCCACTGTATGTAATACTAATACGTTATTATTAAATTATCCAGAAACGTGTATTATTAATAACGGATATATATATATATATTATATATATATATATATACAGGCGTCCCAAAAAAATGTATACACACTTTAACAGCTGATAGCTCAATTGATGTTTCTTTCTTTCCAAGTTAAACCCATTAGAATTAATAATGGCAGTCAGACTAAGCTTTGAACAAAGGAAATTCATTCTAAATGCTACTGGAAGTGTGAAAACGCAGTTGAAGTGCAAAGACAGTTTAGGAGGGAGTTTCAAACAGATCCACCAACGCGACTTACCATCACTCGAATTAGAGATAAGTTTGAAGCCGATGGAACTGTTCAGAATGTCCACAAGAAGCGTTCCGGAGACCACGGACATCGACAAGCCCCACAAAGCAAGAAAGAGTACTGGAAACGTATCACCAAAGTCCAAGAAAATCTGTGCGGCAAGCGAGTCGTGAGGTAGGAATTTCAGAATCGTCTGTCCAACGCATTTTGAAGCGCTGTCAATAGAAAAGTTACATTCCAAGATTAGTCCATGCTATTAATGAAGATGATGATCCGGACCGAAGAGTGGAGTATTGCGAGTGGTATTTGGCACGATGTGGATGTGGATTGGACGAAGGGGTTTCGTAGAATACCCTCCGCGTTCACCAGACCTCACACCACTAGACTTTTTTTTATGGGGATACTTAAAAGACAAAGTCTACGCTATAAAACCTGCAACAGTCGCTGAATTGAGAGCAGCCATTGAACGAGAATGCAACAAATACCAAACGAAATGTTTCGTGATGTTTGCGATTCCATTGCTTCGCGTTATCAGCAGTGCCTGGACCAGAACGGACGTCAGTTTGAAAACAGGCGTTGACAAAAAATTAAATAATGTCTGTAGATTCTATTACATTTTTAAAATGAAATGTATTTTTAATAAACACTGCCTTTATAATTATTTAAAGTGTGTATACATTTTTTTGGGACGCCCTATATATATATATATATATATATATATATATATATATATATATATATAATACAAACCCATAAGGAAAATGAAAAATTATTCCAAGTCCTTTTATGTATTCAGAAGTACACCTCGTCAGGGAATGAAGGGAGAAGTGGAGATTCTTCTTCCGCAGCTTATTATCCCATCTTTACATGGGGTCGCTGTTTTTGGTTCGTCTTCTCCACTCTCCTCTATCGTATACCACGTCCTCCTCCAAGTCCTTCTCCCTGATGTCCGCCACCACACAGTCCCTCCATCTCGTCTTCGGTCTTCCTCTTCTTCTCCGTCCCGGCAACTCCATCTCCAGCACTCTGCGCCCCACATACTCCTCCTCTCTTCTCCTGACGTGTCCATACCACCTCAGCCTGGCCTCCTGCACCTTCTTAGATGCTTCCGCCACCTTCACTGTTCCTCTTATATGCTCATTTCTGACCCTATCCCTCCTCGTCACTCCACACATCCATCTCAACATCTTCATTTCAGCCACATCGATTTTTCTTTCATTGCTCTTCTTCATTGGCACAGTCTCCATTCCATACAACATTGCCGGCCTCACCACTGTTTTGAATACCTTTCCCTTCAGTTTCACTGGGACCCTCTTATCACAGAGCACCCCTGATACGTCTCTCCAGTTCTTCCACCCCGACTGTATTCTACAGTTTATCTCTCTCTCTGCTCCCCCCTCTGCATCCACTGTTGACCCCAAGTATTTAAAATACTCCACCGTCTTAACACGCTCTCCACTCAATGTCACTTTCCTCCTCGGTCCTGCTGCACATCACATCTCATATATTCGGTCTTCTTTCCGCTAATTCTCATCCCCCTACTTTCCAACGCCTCTCTCCAATTTTCCAACTGCTGCTCCACCTCCTCTTTCGTCTCCCCACTCAACACAACATCGTTTGCATACATCATGCACCACGGCGCCTCCCCTCTAATCCTGTCCGTCAACACATCGAATACCACATTGAAAAGGAAGGGGCTCAAAGCTGATCCTTGGTGCAGACCAACTTCCACCCCAAAGCTCTCTGACACACCCACGCTACTCCTCACCTTAGTTGTTACTCCCCTGTACATCCCCTTGATCAGTTTAACATACTTCTCCGGTACCATCTTTTCCCTTTTCCCTTAAGCATCTCCAAACTTCCTGCCGTGGTATCCTATCATATGCCTTCTCCAAGTCAATAAAAAAAGTGAGATGACGGGAATATATACATATGTACAACGGGACAGAAAAATAAAAAGATAAGCACATGAGTAACAAGATTAAAGGCAAAAGGTATTTTAACAGGATATTGTCAATTTTATACATTCCCGCACTGTTATTGAAATTATTTTTAAAATGGATAAATGCACATTCTAGAATAGTCCTTTTATTTATATCTGTGTTTTTAACGAGCGCTTTAGAACTATCCTACTTGATACTATTATTACATCTATACATATGGTTAAACAATGCATTGGAATTATTTGCTGTTCTCCACGCATATTTATGCTGTTTTACTCTAATATCTAACGTTTTTCTCGTTTGGCCTATATATACACCGAGTTACATTGTGTACATCCGATCGAATACACACAGCCAACCGCATTGTCCGGGCTATTCTTTATTAGGCGTGATTTGACAGTATTATTATACTTAAAGACTACGTTGATACCAATTGCTTTCAGTAAAGTAGGAAGATATTGAAAATTAACATGGTAAGATAGGCTAAGGATATTTTTCCGCTCAAATTCCTTTACAGTTACACTATTATAATATAGTACCTATTCTTAGCTTTCCTAAGGCAGTTATCTAGAATTGAAATAGGATAACATAATTTAGTACCAATATTCATGATATTGCATAACTCGGAATCTAAAAATTCAGGACTGACAACTCTCAATGCTCTAAGAAACATAGCAGAGGAAATAAATGATTTTATCGAGGGATGATGGTCAGAATGAAAATGCATAAGAGAGTTATTATTAGTAGGTTTAAGAAAAACTTGAAAGTTGAACTGATTCAAGCATCTCCGAATTTTTAGCTTCTGAAAAGATAAGCTTCCATCATTTTCTTTTTCAACGGTGAACTTAAGAGATGGGACTAAATTGTTGAGCCTACCAAGAAATAGTACCTATTCTTAGCTTTCCTAAGGCAGTTATCTAGAATTGAAATAGGATAACATAATTTAGTACCAATATTCATGATATTGCATAACTCGGAATCTAAAAATTCAGGACTGACAACTCTCAATGCTCTAAGAAACATAGCAGAGGAAATAAATGATTTTATCGAGGGATGATGGTCAGAATGAAAATGCATAAGAGAGTTATTATTAGTAGGCTTAAGAAAACTTGAAAGTTGAACTGATTCAAGCATCTCCGAATTTTTAGCTTCTGAAAAGATAAGCTTCCATCATTTTCTTTTCAACGGTGAACTTAAGAGATGGGACTAAATTGTTGAGCCTACCAAGAAATAGTACCTATTCTTAGCTTTCCTAAGGCAGTTATCTAGAATTGAAATAGGATAACATAATTTAGTACCAATATTCATGATATTGCATAACTCGGAATCTAAAAATTCAGGACTGACAACTCTCAATGCTCTAAGAAACATAGCAGAGGAAATAAATGATTTTATCGAGGGATGATGGTCAGAATGAAAATGCATAAGAGAGTTATTATTAGTAGGCTTAAGAAAAACTTGAAAGTTGAACTGATTCAAGCATCTCCGAATTTTTAGCTTCTGAAAAGATAAGCTTCCATCATTTTCTTTTTCAACGGTGAACTTAAGAGATGGGACTAAATTGTTGAGCCTACCAAGAAATAGTACCTATTCTTAGCTTTCCTAAGGCAGTTATCTAGAATTGAAATATGATAACATAATTTAGTACCAATATTCATGATATTGCATAACTCGGAATCTAAAAATTCAGGACTGACAACTCTCAATGCTCTAAGAAACATAGCAGAGGAAATAAATGATTTTATCGAGGGATGATGGTCAGAATGAAAATGCATAAGAGAGTTATTATTAGTAGGCTTAAGAAAAACTTGAAAGTTGAACTGATTCAAGCATCTCCGAATTTTTAGCTTCTGAAAAGATAAGCTTCCATCATTTTCTTTTTCAACGGTGAACTTAAGAGATGGGACTAAATTGTTGAGCCTACCAAGAAATAGTACCTATTCTTAGCTTTCCTAAGGCAGTTATCTAGAATTGAAATAGGATAACATAATTTAGTACCAATATTCATGATATTGCATAACTCGGAATCTAAAAATTCAGGACTGACAACTCTCAATGCTCTAAGAAACATAGCAGAGGAAATAAATGATTTTATCGAGGGATGATGGTCAGAATGAAAATGCATAAGAGAGTTATTATTAGTAGGCTTAAGAAAAACTTGAAAGTTGAACTGATTCAAGCATCTCCGAATTTTTAGCTTCTGAAAAGATAAGCTTCCATCATTTTCTTTTTCAACGGTGAACTTAAGAGATTGGACTAAATTGTTGAGCCTACCAAGAAATAAGTCAACATCCAAATTGTTTGGCCAAAGGCATAAAATATCATCTATACACCGGTACCAAACAAGGTTAAAATTAACAATAGTAGGCAAAATTCTGCTTTCAAAAAATTCCATATATAAATTAGATAATACCGGTGAGAGGGGATTTTCCATTGCCAATCCAAACAACGTTGCATAAAACTTATTTTCAAACTGAAATTTACAATCTTTGACGCAAAGCTTAATTAACTGAATAAGAGTGTTGTGTTGAACGGGAGTAGTATGGGCGCAAAAGGTTAGAGTGCAGTGGAATGTTGCAATGAGTGCCAGTGCCAACCCCATCCCCTGTTTGCAAGACTCCCCCCAGTGCCAACCCCAAGGTGCCAAAAAAAGGTGGGGGATAAGGTGGGACGGCCTCACCCCCCCAAAAGGGGTATACCTAGCCTAAGAGAGAAAGGAAAAGGAGAGAGGAGTGTTCGCCTGGCTCCTGCTAAGCGCATATTGAGACTTCATCCGAGCGCCCCCTGTCTTATAAGATCCTAATCCTCCAGTTGGCATAGAAGCCAGGGCCTCCAGACATTATCAGCCACTTGGCGCAGTGTATACAACGTTTGGACAGCCAAGAAACGCACACAAACGCACGTACACTCCCGACTATACACCCATAAAACCGCTGTTATCACACACACACAACTATATGCACGATTATATGCACCGGGTTCGAGACCCGGTGACTGCAACGGCGCGCAGCAATAATTCCACACAATTGGATGGTAGATAAATGGGAGCCCTGGGTATCCTAGTGGTTAAGATGCTGGGCTGCTGGTGGTCCGGGTTAAGCTGTAGGTCTAAGGTGGAGTGTAAACATCCTTCCACACAAATGGTTGGTAGATAAATGGGAACCCTGGGTATGCTATTGATTAAGACGCTGGGCTGTTGGAATCCCCGTTAAACTGTATTGCAAGACTCGGTCATGTCTGTCTGTCTGTCTATATTTCCCCCTCTCTCTCTCATATATATATATAATATATATATATATATATATATATATATATATATATATAGAGAGAGAGAGGAGAGAGAGAGAGAGAGAGAGAGAGAGAGAGAGAGAGAGAGAGAGCGAAATAAATATACAGTTCACAAAATATCAAATACTTGTATTTTAAAATTCTTAGTAGCATTTTTACTATAGTATTAAATTTGACTCAATAATACTTTCCTGTTCCGAAGGAATTAGATTTTTGTTGGAATCGAACTGTCAGCTCATTTTTCTAAAACTGCTAATTAAATTTTTTCCATTTTGTAACAAATGATATAGAATTTCGTTAATTTTCCCCACTTATTTCGTTGCAGTTGTGACCCATTTTGATTAAGCGATGCTATTAATATCATAAAATACACTAAATATTCACATTTAAAGTATTTATTGCTTAAACGCCCATGAAACACAGTACTGTACATACATACATACATACGAGTTACTGTAATTAGGAAATAGTGTTTAAAGTGTTTAAAACCTAGATAAACAGAGTTGACAATTGACAATTTTATATAACATTCTCGCATTTGAAGAAAATAAGTTATTAGTATATATATTCCTCATATTTCTAATGATTACTCCACACTCGGCGACAGTTGCATCCGCATTCCGAAAGTGGGAATGCTCACAGTGGGAATCCCAGATCTGGGGAAGAGGTTCCTGATTTGAGGAACGGTAAAATGAGGGCTGTGACGCAATTCCATTGCAGAGTGATATTTTCGAATGCTGCCCACTCAACGGTATTCCCATTTGCATTCGTGGTTCACAAGTGATAATATACAAAAGTGAAAAAAATCCACTAATAACCAATAAAATATATATATATATATATATATATATATATATATATACACATTTCAACTGCAAACAACACGCAGTATAATTAACGTAAAGAACGACGCTTGTATAGAAGAACATTCCGCGCAAGATGAGGAGGGAGAACGAACAAATATATATATATATATATATATATATATGAATAGAAACGACATAAGTATTAAGGAACGTTTCTGCACACGAGGAGGAGAGATAACGAAATAATGAAAAATGAGGCGAACCGCCTGGGAATCGAACCCAGGGCCTTCCAATTGCCGGTCGGACGCTCTACCATTATGCTACGGACCTCACTCAATCACAAATCGAAATTCTCCCAAATAGGGCAGAAACCAATGCCCTCAGAGAGGGCGCAGTTGAGGCAATAAATGGATATTTATCACTCGCGATCTCTGGACATCATAAAGTTTACACGTATTTTACAATCAGCGAGACTCAATTTGGTGGAAAGCAAGAGATAATATCGATTTTTAAAATTTCAATAAATAAACTTGGATCTTCTCTTCGATGGAATTTTATTTTTGTTGTCTCGACGTCATAAACTTTGAGGGTTAATGTGTCGCTTGCCACGCCCATTTCTGTTAATTTTTTAAAAATTATTTTACGTGAAAGTAATAACCGCTATATATATATATATATATATATTGACACAGTTGAGGCAATAAATGGATATTTATCACACGTGATCTCTGGATATCATAAAGTTTAAACTCAGACGTTTATGGTAAGGTAGCCATCCCCGTCACGGACAGTTAATTTTTAAAAATTATTTTCCAGTACCTACGAGAATTGTCCCCGAAATCAAAATTTATTTTCGATTGTCAGTAAGATCCTTCATACTTCCCTTTCTGATTATCCCGAGAGCGTTATAGGTAAGGCCATAAAACCGAAGTATATAGTACGGTCGATCTCGCCGTCACGACCAGTTAATTTTTAAAAATTTATTTTCCAGTTTTAAGCTCTCTCTCCTCTCTCTCTCTCTCTCTCTCTCCACGTTTCTGGAAGATATCTATGAAATGGGTATGTTATATCTGACACGCCCCAGAATTCACGGATCAACCAATTACAACCCAGTGGGCTGAGCCCCATGACCTCTGGTTGGTGGATGGCAGCACTCACACGTTAAACTCAACCCAAATTTCACTGACGGCCAATAGGAAACTTGTGATTCGGATATTGTGGGTGTTTACAATTAGGCTCCCATCTATAAAAGGGAGCATTTTCATCTGGAATCCTCATCAGTTGTATTATCAACGAGTACTACAGAAATATCTCGTCATGAGTCATGCACAACAGCTTTACATCTCCCCGGAATTGTTTGAAGCTAAAGATTTCTATCCAGCGGCTGCGCTCCACCTTTTCGCAGCTGCAGACTGGAACGCCCTCCTTTCAACGCAGACTGTTGCAGAAATTTGTGACGACGAGAAAGAACCAGCGGAAACACCATTTGAAATGTGAACAATTACGTAATAATTTAGTTTGTGATTCGGGCTATATACATCGTATCATTCAGTGCAAGTGTTAGTTAATTTATAAAAATTTGTAATAAAATAAAACGAAGTGAAAGGATATCTGCTTTGCGATTATAATTTGCTGCACGTTTTCTCTTATTGTAGCTCTCTCCCAATATAATATATATATATATATATATATTATATATATATATATAGAGAGAGAGAGAGAGAGAGAGAGAGAGAGAGAGAGAGAGAGAGAGAGAGAGATGTATGTGTTAACAACCGGGATCGTTACGGGCGTAATATAACCTAACCTACCATAGCCTAACCGGGTATAATATAACCTAACCTAGCGTAGCCTAACCGGTCATAATATAACCTAACCTAACCTAATCCAGTTTAATCTAACCGGACATAATATAACCGAAGCATAGAATAACCGGGTATAATATAACCTAACCTAGCGTAGCCTAATCTGGCGTAATATAACCTAACCTAGCGTACCCTAACCGGGCATAATATAGCCTAACCTAGCGTAACCTAACCCTGTCATAATATAGCCTAGCCTAGCGCAACCTAACCGGGCATAATATAACCTAACCTAATGTTTATAATTTATTTAGTAATCTCATTTTACTCTTTTATTTTGAGTTTTTCTTGGCCAAAAGTTTGTTTACATCGAAAAAGTTATGAAATGTAGAGGCTCTTTTCTTTATATGGGCGTCTATTTATTAATGCTAGTCGGAGCGTTTTGTTTTAAAATTTGACAGCTACGATCTGTACAGTAGGGTGTATCATGCTCAGGTCGAATATTGAAAAACTTGGAATTTCAAGACTGGCAGTATGTATTCCTATGTAAAATTGAATTTTAAGAGGGGTTCGTCTTCTGCAACTTTTGCGAAAAATCCGATTAAGTGTTCAAAATAGCACTTTTTTGTCGAAAAATGGGATTTTTGTGCAATTTCAAAGACTTGGTACGTTTGGTAGCCTCACATGACCTCCATATGTTCCACATTCTTCACATACACCCTTAAGCACTTCTAGGGGCAGGCTTGGACCCATTTAAGATCAGCCAAAGTGGTTAATAACCCCAAAAATAACCAAAATCACCAAAATTGCCCAAAACTAAGGAATTGTATGATTTTTAGTCTCCTATACACCACATTTCGCGGCTGTTCTCTTCATCAGGGAGAATCTTTTTGTTCTTCTTTCTTGGTTTTGCATTTTCCTTTTCTTAGAAACGCCTCCACCAATTTTTATTTATTTTCTTTTCGGCATCACTGAGTGTGATGGCAGCTGCCCCCACCTTTCCGCAAGCTGCTGTGACGTTCAACCTTTTTTTGCAATTGCAATTCTTCTTTAATATTTGTATAAGTCCCTCCTCCACCCCCAGCTCGTAACAATATGCTGGTCAACTGAATGTTTTGAGATGTTTTCTTCTGAAAGTATCTTCATTTGTCTAGCAGGCCTTGTAGAGATCTTAAACCTGTTCATAATGCCTTGCTTTGACTTGAAAACTGGCAACAATTCTCTGTGATCGATCCTAGCACGAACAAAACCATCTCTTCTCTCTTGCCCATACACTGCATGAGCTGCAGCTGAAAATTCCTGGACTGCTCTTTCACAGCTTTGAGTGTGAACTGAGAAGTTCTCAACTTCAAGTGGAGACCTGAGAAGCTCCTCAACTTCTCCTCTTCACATCTAACAAGTGAAGAGTGGTTCAAACAGTTTCTCCTTATCCCAATTAGTCAGAGTAGTTGGAGATGTGGCATCAAAATTCAGTTTAGGGTTTCTATGAGTTCTCAGACTCATGTCTCCATACTCAGACTTACCTCTGATCTTCTTGATCATCTCAACCCTCCATGCCCTCTCCTCCTCATCCTCACTGCACAGGAGAGAGGCAATGAGGTCCTCACTGTGAGCATGATATTCTCCACGAACTATCACATGAGTGATTATGTTCCTAACTTCAGAGGTCTGGCTTCTCAGCAGTCCCAGAGCGGTCACAATATGGTGAGGTCCATACCTCATGTGGTGCTTCACCTTGATCTCAAAATACATCTTGAAGTAGAAGTCCAGGCAGAACTTCAGCAGCACCTCCGGCTTCTTCAACACCTCCCCCTTCAGACCATGCTGCCTCATCCACAGCATCAACAGAGCCTCACCTGTAGTCAGCCAGCGTGACTGATTCAGTGGGCCACACTTCAGACCAGCAACTTCCTTGCTCAAATCTCCTGTCTTGAGAGCTTTCATCAGTAGGTAGCAGTTCTTCTGGTCAGTGCTAAGGTTCTGTACAATGTCTTCTGGCAGTTCAATTATATCTTCTCCTGGCAGAGCCTTGACGCTAAAGTTGACAGGTATGTCATTGATCTTCTCCAAAAGTTTTTCTGTTGGGCCACTGAACCCAGACTTGTGCGTGTAAGGACCATCAAGCTTGATGATCATGTGCCTGAGGCTGAGTTCATTAATATGCAACTGGCATATCAGCCAGTGACACTTGTGACCTAGCAGTCTCTCCAAGTGAGTGATGGCTCCTCCATCAGGTCCTGTGTTTGTTGGTGGTCACCACCAAGGACCACAATAGTATCTTTAGCAACATGAGCACTAATCCACTCAAACAGAGCCTGAGCTATCTTCAGTGCAGGTTTCTCATTTCCTTCAGGTTCTTCTGGTGTACAATGGAAGAGATACTTCCCCTCAGGTTCCCAGGTAACACTGTAGTGCTCTTCAGCTGTAATATCAGGATGGAAGCGGCCAGTTTCTTCATTGTACCTCATGATCTTTGTCTTCTTATCTTGTTTTCCATCAAAGAAAATTCCCTTGATCTCTTCTCCTTCTGTCCTTTTCTCCAGAGCCTCCACCGAGGCACCTATTACAGACTCCTTGCCATTCCACATCTTCATCCTGTCAACAGCTAGATATGCCTTATCAGCAGATAGATGGCCAGCTTTGATGAGATCAAACCAGTTGCAATGGCTGCTGCAGGAGTGTTTGCCACCTTGAACCGACTGCAGCCGCAGTAGTGCTTGAGATATCCATGTAGTTCCTCCTGGTAGTGGTGGAGACTTTGCCAGTGTTAACTCTGGAACTTGTACCTGGTGCAGTACTGGAAAAATCTGTGACTGTAGTAGGAGCTGCTCTGCCTGTAGACTCTTGCAAGGAAGTCACCTCATCTTCATCATCATCACCATCATCAGCTTTAAGCAGTAGCTCCTTTTCTTCTTCCTCTTTTCTGTTTCTCTTCTCAGCTGCCTTCTGTTCTTCCTCCTTCTTCTTAGCAGCCTTCACCTGCTTCACTGTTTCCTTCACATCAACAGATGCCATCTGGAAGCCAGAAGCCAGGGGCACTCGGTGAACTAATTGTGTTTAATGGGTTAATTGTAATAAAGTCGCTATGCTCAATAGAAACCTGCCTAGAGGGCATATCAAAGAGGGACAGTTCCGATTTACAACATTCTGAGCTACACGGATGGCTGAAACGCGCCATGACGAGTCAGAAATAGTGCCACCTCACTCGACATGTAGTAATCAGCCGATGATTCTGAGAGTAGTGTCCTCAGCTTATATCAGTTAAAAAAATGATCAGCCATAGGCTTCATACGCTTAGAACACTTCTTTTTTGATGTCCTTTTACGTTTAGCGCAACGTGTTGGTAACCCCTTCTTCCGGACAGCCCTCTTCTTCTTCTTTCCACCACCACGCATTTTTCTCTTTGCATCTTTCATGATTTCGTCCCGTGTACGTTTTAAATGTTTTTTTAGAGCTTCTTTAGGTTTAGTTCCACCCATTATGTCTTCTACCGTGTTAAAACCTGATTGTAAAGCCTTTCTCCAGAGGTATCTAGCCCACCTCTTCAACAATGGGACAGTCGTGCGTAGTATGGTTGAAAAAATGGATCCAAGCCCACTCCCACGCTGATATATCACCCCTCGATAGACTGTGAAAGGCCTTCCGGTCATTATAACTAAAAGCAATGAAAGTGTAGCTTCACTCTTAAGCTCCCATCACCGAATGGGAAATTTTTTCCCTCAATCGTTCTTATATATATGTTGAGATATTGGTTAATAGATTAGTCGCAACATTCACATAATGGGGCTTGTCATATGTAATGCTCAAACTTTTCCCTCTATGGTTGGGAATGTGTACAATGCGCAGCAGGCGCGCCTGGGTGTCCCCAACAAATTGATGCTCTACAATATTGCTGCAAATATAGCACACGTCTGGGGATGGGCAGCTTTCACCCAATTTCTCCATCTTCAGCTGATACATTAAGCTGGAAAAGTCATGTTGTGCCTCGTGAAAGGTATCTCTTTGGAGGGCTGCACATATCGACCCTCGGCAACAATTGTGAACAGCTCTTTGTCTTTAATATTTCTACTAAGCGTTGATTTTAACTTCAACGTGCGTGCAGGCGTGTCTATGTTTACGACTTCAAAAAGCAAATCGGTTGTCAGGTACGATTTTTCAAGACTTGTTTAAGCCCCTCACGCTGTCAATGGCTGTTTCATAATGCCCGATTCCTAGTGTTATATTTGTACTGTAGTACTGTATCTCACCGAACAGGACTGATCGCATAGTATTGTCTAAGGTTATGCCTAATTTTTCGCACTCATCGACTTTTCTAAGGATCAGAAATATGATCTGCTCATTTTCAAGAGTTAAAAATTTGGTGGCTAAATGGAATTCACATAAACCCAACTCATACGAATCTCGTTCCAACTCAATGGGCACATGGAGTTCTGTTACACAGTTGGCCAGGGTGTTGTTAGGATGTACAGACAGAGAAGAAGAGGACGGGAGTGTGACATAGAAGTGGTTAGGCGCCATGTTGCATACTGTTTATGCTTCATTATTGCAGCAGCTTTTATATAGGTGTTGAGGCTTTCTGGGTACCATAGCTATTTTACCAGGTACATTTTTCTCTTTCCTGAATTTTTGCTGCCTAAAATTTTTTCAATTTTAAGCACACTTTTTCCTAAATTAAATATCATTTTCTGCAACTCACGGTAAAAGCCTGCGATTTATTCCCCATTCAAATCTTCAACGTAATACATCATTATCTCGCCTTTAGGTCTCAGCACGAACTTTAAAAATCTGACGTGTCCATCCTTGCCCAAATCCCTTCGCGAATTTATTTCCCGAACGTGATATCCTTACATAGTCATTCATTTTGAAACGTGTATAGTGTGGTGGCGGTGCTCCATCTCTTCTCACCTCTGTGCGCGTACCTCTTTTTAAAACTTCGTTAGGTGTTGCTCCAATCGTACGGTGGTGTGAACGGTTGTATGACGAGGCCAATTACCCCAGAACGTTTATATATCTGTATGTGGTTTTATGTGTAAAATAGCGATGCATGCGTTCCTTTATGGTACGTTGAACTCTTTCAGCTAAAGAGGCCTTATGTATAGAACTGCTAGTGTAGTAACTGATATTAAACTCTGCCAGCATGTTCTGAAAAGCGTGGCCTATAAATTCTTTCCCCATATCCGTACAAAAATAGCCAGGAACCCTGTCTTCTTTCAACAGCAACGTTTTGGTAGCTTTAGCAACTGGTTTCAGGCGATTTATTTTTCAGAGGAATTAGCCACAGATAGCATCCTGTTCCTGCAAAAACCTCAACATCATTTTTCCCTACTCCATCATTGTAAACACCTCTGTACAGTCTATTAACGCCGCCATAGGAGGCTGGTTAGAAATGTCATAATAGCGTTTTCTTAATATGTTAGCCATTTGCATATTTTAGAGACACGTGGATATGGTTGGCCGTTTTTTCTCTTCTTTCTCCTCTTCAGAGATGCTACTGTTGAAGGTGATGGCGTACTCAGTTGTAACACATGCGAGACTTGATCCAAGTCTTAACCTATTCAGATTTCCTGTCAATGTTTTGGGGGCATTTATTTGTTATAGTCTTGCCTTAATATGCTTCCATCCTGTTGGTGAGGGCCTGTCCCACTTTATCACCGTGAGGTGAAAGAAACAACACGTGCAGAAGAGAAGCAACGGATATGGATAATGTGTCTTGTTGATGAGTGGTGTGACAGGCGGTATTATGTCATGCTGCATCATACCGAGTACGCGTATCCTGCGGCTGAGAATATAAACTTTGTCATCATGGACAATCTAAAGTACTTTTACCACTACATTCATATATATCATGACGAAGTTCGCAGTGAGGTTGTAGCTAAAGGCCTGTGTGAGTTTTTGATAGAATTTAGAGAAGAGTATCGATTGTTAAACAAAAAGGATAAATACGGTAACATGTTTCTCTCAAATAGTGCACCGGTTTGTGAATAAAATGTGTTTAGTTCGTGAAATTCACCATAAGCGAAAATGTCTGGTGAGTATTCTGGGGAGTGAGAGCGATAAAACATTAAAATCGATATTGATTCATGTATCGGAAAATTTCTCAAAACACCTACCCAGTATAATGGGATACAAATATTCACGTCGGATCAGCGCTGTGCACGTTTCATCAGCTTATGGGGTGACTCGCTCCTCCCGTCGAGCCGATCCGCACACCCGTAGCTCATAGTCATCTCAGAGCTTGAACCGACTGGACGTGCACTCCTCGAGTACGATAGAACTTCCTTTGAGAAGCATTCTCAATGCCGCGTACGATGTGTCCGTGACGAAGTCATTGCGCGTGTTCAGGCGTGAAACCGGTACCATTAACTATGTACTTGAAACGATTTGCAGGCAAGCAAACTCTGGTAATCGTAATGTTATTTATTTAAGTGTTGAGGAGATGAATAGAGTCTTGATGATAGTTGAGAAGTGGGGTGAGGACCGTTATAAAATACCTGCAGGTGTATGTACAAGAAGAGAACAGATTAGTGATGCCCTCTCATATACCGTTGTTTGTACGTTGTGTATAAATAACGATCAGCCATGCATTGACATACGACTAATGTGGAAGAATGCATCTGATAATAACGTTCTTGTTCCTACGGGAAACCGATTCATCCTCGACATAATGTTTGAAATCGTCGGATTCCGCAAGCTGAAGCCTATATTAGACGCTCGAGTTACGGATATGATTTATTTTGACACAGTTCTTGAATACGCATACACCGCTCTGCTCGACCGATTTATCGAATGTACGAATGAACAAGGCGAGAATGGTCTAGAGCTGGATGCTTATTTGAAAGGTTTAGACTCTTCGAAATATTCTGAACTTTGGTACAAAGCACTTGAGCGGTACAGGGAAGAGCTTGCCTACACTGTTCACCCTGAAGACCTGTACCTCTATATAATGAATAGCTGGAAGGTTATTTCAATTGCCTCTATGTAGAGTGAAGAAGAGTTCACGATTGAAAAGCTCGGGACGTAAAGAAAAAACCCTCGATTGGAAAGGAGTGTTTATAAACTTGTATTTAATAATGACGTTGATAGCTAACGATGCTCTCTTTGTGCGTGCTTTTGAGTGTATTCTAACTGTGTTTAAAGATAACTTACCAGCCGAATGTAAAGTGGGCACAAAAATAGTATTGAACGATATGAAGGCCATTTATATCGAGTATAGTTATACCTATAACTTGAGGGGTGAAATAATTTTAAATCTATTCACAGCGTAGTGCAAAGCAATAATGATGTGACTGTAGATTCGATTACGTGTGATTTTAGTGTTTTAGTTAAGCGCAGTAGAACATAAACTATTTTGATGTATATTTATTTTCAATATATTTAATTATTTAATATAACTGTATATATATATATGAAAAATTATTTCACGAAAGTGACACGTGAAAAGTATTTATGATGAATAAAACCACGAAGGAAAAAAGAAACACAAACGGGTGCTCAAGCGCTTTCGTCTAATGACATCCTCAGGAACACTGGAGTGAAAGGACAGATCAAGGCAATATATAGGTTACAAAAATAAACATACATACATACATATTCATATATATACATATACATATATATACATATATATATATATATACATATATATAGTAAGCATAGAAAAAATTGTGGGAGGAGCCAACATTTATAGTTTATGAAACAGATCACAAAAGAATAAAGAAATAAAAATAAATATAAATATAAATTGAGAAAAAATTAATTACCAAATAGTGCCTTAGTGATATATATGTCACAGCCTAAATAATCATAAAGAAATAAACAGGCAAATAAAAAAACCACAAATATATACATACATATATATATATATATATATATATATATATATATATATATATATATATATAAACACTTTTAGCACTTTGGCCGACCTTCAATATAAATTCAAATGGCTTGTTTATGGAACAGGTCACAAAAGAATAAAGAAATAAAAATAAATATAAATATTGTAAGTGGAGTCTATAAATTCAAGCTCAAAAGGGAAGTTTTACAATCAATTTAATAGATGATGCCAAATTGATATATATGTCACAAAGAAATAAAGAAATAAACCACAAAAAAAAAAAAAAAAATTAATTATTAAAAAAATAATAAAAAATAATAATAATAAATTGAAAGATAAATTTTAAGAGAGGCAACCAATTTATAAGGGAAAAAATAACCACATATGCATATTATAGTCACAAACGAATAAAAAAGTACAAGTAAATATAAATTGGAAAACAAAATGATGCCTAGATGATATATAAAGAACAATAAAATATATATACAACATATATACGGTATATATACGAAATATAAACGCAATATATACAGAATATATATATATATATATGCATAAGGGAAAAAAAATTACCAAATTTGTTTTTATAATTATTGTCTGAAAAAACGGTAGGTCGCAAAAGAATAAAGAAATAAAAATAAATATAAATTGAAAAAAAATTACAAATAATACACGTACCCATGTATACCCGCATGACCAGTCCGGAATACATCGCTGCCGAATTGGAAAATATCAACGGTATTGGAAGTGAGTTGTGTTACCCATCTGCGTTCATGGAATCTTGTCTTAATAAGGCTAAACGAACCTTCTATCGTGTGAATAATAACACTCGCACCTTGTCAAAGAATATTTTAGTACTTCCATTTTTCCCGGGCTTCTTAGGCATTGCTAATGTACTTAAACTTTTGGATATCAGTGTAGTTTTTTCATATAACAATATTGTGAAAAACATCATAGTAAAAAATAGCCCTACCAATAATTTAGGCATTATCTATAAAATTGGGTGTAAGCAATGTGATTCCTTTTACATAGGTCAGACGGGAAAGGATTTGCAAACGCGTGTAAAACAGCATCAATATTCCGTTAGAACGGGACAGTTGTCCAGTGCCCTTTTTGTCCATTTGTCAGAGTTATCCCATTGTATTGATTGGAATAATGTTTCAGTTTTGTTTCACTCTAGCAACATTGTTAATAGAAATATTCTTGAGTCGGCTATAATTCAACTTACAAATAACCTTAACATGAGTAAAGGTCTGTTTCAACTCGATCCCGTTGCTCTGAATTCCTTCAGAATGGATTTAAACAAAAAGGGCAGGTTGTTAAATCTTTGGTAAAAATTTGTTTTTGTCTTTTGTTTCTCTCCAATTTTATTTTTCAATTTTTTGCTGTATGCGTGTATGTGTATGTATGTATGTGTATGTGAGTATGTGTGTGGTCATTGCAGTTAAATGTGTTTGTATGTATATGTGTGTATATGTATGTATGTATGTGTGTATATGTATGTATGTATGTATGTATGTATGCAGTTAAACGTATATATATATATATATATATATGTATGTACCTTACCTTACCTTACAACCTCACAAAGGTTCTGCGCGATGATTTCTCATTTCGCGATGTCAAGCTTGTATGTGTATATATATATATATATGTGTGTGTGTGTGTGTGTTTGTATATATGTGTGTATATGTATATATATTTGGTTATGCGGGTATACATGGTACGTGTATTATTTGTAATTTTTTTCAATTTATATTTATTTTTATTTCTTTATTCTTTTGCGACCTACCGTTTTTTCAGACAATAATTATAAAAACAAATTTGGTAATTTTTTTCCCTTATGCATATATATATATATATATATTCTGTATATATTGCGTTTATATTTCGTATATATACCGTATATATGTTGTATATATATTTTATTGTTCTTTATATATCATCTAGGCATCATTTTGTTTTCCAATTTATATTTACTTGTACTTTTTTATTCGTTTGTGACTATAATATGCATATGTGGTATTTTTCCCTTATAAATTGGTTGCCTCTCTTAAAATTTATCTTTCAATTTATTATTATTATTTTTTATTATTTTTTTAATAATTAATTTTTTTTTTTTTTTTTTTTTGTGTTTATTTCTTTATTTCTTTGTGACATATATATCAATTTGGCATCATCTATTAAATTGATTGTAAAACTTCCCTTTTGAGCTTGAATTTATAGACTCCACTTACAATATTTATATTTATTTTTATTTCTTTATTCTTTTGTGACCTGTTCCATAAACAAGCCATTTGAATTTATATTGAAGGTCGGCCAAAGTGCTAAAAGTGTCTTTTATATATATATATATATATATATATATATATATATATATGTGGTTTTTTTATTTGCCTGTTTATTTCTTTATGATTATTTAGGCTGTGACATATATATCACTAAGGCACTATTTGGTAATTAATTTTTTCTCAATTTATATTTATATTTATTTTTATTTCTTTATTCTTTTGTGACTGTTTCATAAACTATAAATGTTGGCTCCTCCCACAATTTTTTCTATGCTTACTATATATATGTATATATATATATATATATATATATATATATATATGTATATGTATATATATATGAATATGTATGTATGTATGTTTATTTTTGTAACCTATATATTGCCTTGATCTGTCCTTTCACTCCAGTGTTCCTGAGGATGTCATTAGACGAAAGCGCTTGAGCACCCGTTTGTGTTTCTTTTTTCCTTCGTGGTTTTATTCATCATAAATACTTTTCACGTGTCACTTTCGTGAAATAATTTTTCATATAATGAACACCACGCGTTCCTTCGCCTTGCTGTTCCCTCTATTGTCCCCGTTTGTGTCGGTGTTTGCTTCTACATTAATGAAGGGGCATGCAATTCGGATCCGACGAAAGTTTCTTACTAATTGTCTGGAGGAGCAGGTCCTTCCCAAGTCCCTCCTTCCGATTCGCCTCAGAGAAATGGACGACCATCCGTTCAACAACTTTAGCAGAGTAATTTTAAAGAAACATATTGAAGTCACCAGACAAAATGAGTGGTCCACCTTCAAAAATTTAGGCATTGCCAAACGTAATGTTTTGACTGTTATTCCCCAACCGTGGATCCAACCTTTGTTTGATGAAATTTACAACGAGTTGCGTCGGAGAACTTCTTCACTTCGAAACATTTTGGATCGCAAAATTAAAAGTCTCATTCGAAATAGTCAGTGGAGTAAAAAAGCAAGCTCAAAGTGTGTTTTGAACCTTTCTTCGAAAAACATTAGTGACGATGCAAAAAGTGCCCTTGGATTTGGTATGTCCTTTTATATTGTTAAAAAACCTACTGCTTTACAAATTTGTCATAGTCTTGCTCGTTTTGAAAAACAGTGTAACCTTCCTCAGTTTTTGGTTAACATAGTTAAAGGCCTGGTCTATGGTGCTGCGAATATTTCTTACGAAGATAACTTTCCTAAACGTTTCCGCAATAGCCTTTCACAATTAAAAAAAGATAGTGAGCTCCATATTACTAAAGCAGACAAGGCTAACACCTTAGTCATTATGGACAAAGTGGATTACATTGGAAAGATGAATGAGCTGCTTCAGGACCCCGCCACATACGTGAAACTTAGGAAGAACCCACAGGATGATGTCATCAAATCATTCAATAGTGGCTTGAAACGCATTCTCAAAGATCATAAGGATTTAATTCCCTTTTTTTGTCCACTTCACCTGCTCTGCCTTATCTTTATGGTCTTATTAAAACCCACAAACCGGGTAACCCTATGCGCCCTATTATTAGCTCGGTGGGCTCTATTACCTATAAACTCTCCAAATGGCTTGTTAATGTTTTGTCCCCCATTCTTGGAACTGTCTCTGATTCACACGTAAAAAATTCCATGGATCTCACTGAAAAATTGAATAATGTTCGCATTAATACCAACGATAGATTGATCAGTTTCGACGTTTGTTCATTGTTCACAAAAGTGCCGATTGATGATATGCTTGACTTTCTCGCCAGAGAATTACATAATTATGATTTACCATTACCTGCACACACTGTTTTGGAGCTTATTAAGCTTTGTATCAAGGATTGTAAATTCACTTTCAATGGCGAGCATTATCAACAAGTTTTTGGGATGGCCATGGGCAACCCTTTGTCGCCCCTTCTCTCCAATATTTATATGGAGTTTTTTGAAATTACTTACATTCCGAGAATCCTGGGGGTTGGCATCCCTTGGTTGCGGTACGTCGACGATATTTTGTGTATCTGGCCCATGAATCGTGACCTGGATGACTTCCTCCTTCAGTTAAATGACCAAGTCCCCTCCATTAAATTTACTTTAGAAGTGGAACAAGACAACTCAATCCCGTTTTTGGATGTGCGTGTTCATAGGGATAGCCCGGTTTTAAGTTTAGTATCTATCGGAAAAAAACAAACAATTTGTCCTACGTACACTTTTACTCTGGACATGACACCCCTATTAAAAAGGCCATATTTTCCTCAATGTTTCTCCGCGCTCTTAGGATCGCCAGTCCGGAATACATCGATGCCGAATTGGAAAATATCAACGGTATTGGAAGTGAGTTGTGTTACCCATCTGCGTTCATGGAATCTTGTCTTAATAAGGCTAAACGAACCTTCTATCGTGTGAATAATAACACTCGCACCTTGTCAAAGAATATTTTAGTACTTCCATTTTTCCCGGGCTTCTTAGGCATTGCTAATGTACTTAAACTTTTGGATATCAGTGTAGTTTTTTCATATAACAATATTGTGAAAAACATCATAGTAAAAAATAGCCCTACCAATAATTTAGGCATTATCTATAAAATTGGGTGTAAGCAATGTGATTCCTTTTACATAGGTCAGACGGGAAAGGATTTGCAAACGCGTGTAAAACAGCATCAATATTCCGTTAGAACGGGACAGTTGTCCAGTGCCCTTTTTGTCCATTTGTCAGAGTTATCCCATTGTATTGATTGGAATAATGTTTCAGTTTTGTTTCACTCTAGCAACATTGTTAATAGAAATATTCTTGAGTCGGCTATAATTCAACTTACAAATAACCTTAACATGAGTAAAGGTCTGTTTCAACTCGATCCCGTTGCTCTGAATTCCTTCAGAATGGATTTAAACAAAAAGGGCAGGTTGTTAAATCTTTGGTAAAAATTTGTTTTTGTCTTTTGTTTCTCTTACAATTTTATTTTTCAATTTTTTGCTGTATGCGTGTATGTGTATGTATGTATGTGTATGTGAGTATGTGTGTGGTCATTGCAGTTAAATGTGTTTGTATGTATATATGTGTGTATATGTATGTATGTATGTATGTATGTATGCAGTTAAGTATATATATATATATATATATATATATGTGTATGTACCTTACCTTACCTTACAACCTCACAAAGGTTCTGCGCGATGATTTCTCATTTCGCGATGTCAAGCTTGTATGTGTATATATATATATATGTGTGTGTGTGTGTGTGTGTTTGTATATATGTGTGTATATGTATATATATTTGGTTATGCGGGTATACATGGTACGTGTATTATTTGTAATTTTTTCAATTTATATTTATTTTTATTTCTTTATTCTTTTGCGACCTACCGTTTTTTCAGACAATAATTATAAAAACAAATTTGGTAATTTTTTTCCCTTATGCATATATATATATATATATTCTGTATATATTGCGTTTATATTTCGTATATATACCGTATATATGTTGTATATATATTTTATTGTTCTTTATATATCATCTAGGCATCATTTTGTTTTCCAATTTATATTTACTTGTACTTTTTTATTCGTTTGTGACTATAATATGCATATGTGGTAATTTTTCCCTTATAAATTGGTTGCCTCTCTTAAAATTTATCTTTCAATTTATTATTATTATTTTTTATTATTTTTTTAATAATTAATTTTTTTTTTTTTTTTTTTTGTTTTATTTCTTTATTTCTTTGTGACATATATATCAATTTGGCATCATCTATTAAATTGATTGTAAAACTTCCCTTTTGAGCTTGAATTTATAGACTCCACTTACAATATTTATATTTATTTTTATTTCTTTATTCTTTTGTGACCTGTTCCATAAACAAGCCATTTGAATTTATATTGAAGGTCGGCCAAAGTGCTAAAAGTGTCTTTATATATATATATATATATATATATATTATATATATATATATATATTATTTGTGGTTTTTTTATTTGCCTGTTTATTTCTTTATGATTATTTAGGCTGTGACATATATATCACTAAGGCACTATTTGGTAATTAATTTTTTCTCAATTTATATTTATATTTATTTTTATTTCTTTATTCTTTTGTGACTGTTTCATAAACTATAAATGTTGGCTCCTCCCACAATTTTTTCTATGCTTACTATATATATGTATATATATATATATATATATTATATATATATGTATATGTATATATATATGAATATGTATGTATGTATGTTTATTTTTGTAACCTATATATTGCCTTGATCTGTCCTTTCACTCCAGTGTTCCTGAGGATGTCATTAGACGAAAGCGCTTGAGCACCCGTTTGTGTTTCTTTTTTCCTTCGTGGTTTTATTCATCATATATTTCTCCTGTACTGTTATATTGATGGTTATACTACATCGTTTTGTATATTATTATTTTTGATTATATATATATATATATTTCTCCTGTACTGTTATATTGATGGTTATACTACATCGTTTTGTATATTATTATTTTTGATTATATATATATATATATATATATTCCTCGTTCGTATTTCTTATGCTGTTATTATTTTTTATTTTATTTTTTGATCATATATATTCCATCGTTTGTATAGGATTCTATATTTATTTTCTATATATTTCGTGAGATTGATTCCAATAATTCGTCTAAATAAACAGAATGATGTAATGGTGTTTTATTTAATTCTTTTGGTTGTGTATATATAAACGATATTATTTAATTATATGTATACCAGATGGCTGGTTAGGCCTTCTAAACCGACTGACGGATTTCTAAGCCAACTGTCAAGAACATCTGAATAGCGCATCTGGCATTTAAAAAGGTAATTAATATATATACACCTGCTTTCTAGGTATTAAACGTCAACTGGCGGATTATGCCAACTGGCGGAAAGCCAAATGTCGAGAATATATGCTTCAATTAAATAAATAGCGCAATCTGGCAACTCAACCCTAATAATGTACACCTGAACAAGCTATTTACGCCTTCTAAGAAACCTTCTGAGCCAACTGGCGGATTAAGCCAACTGACTGATTAGGAACTCATAAGACAGCAGGCGCTCAGATGAAGTCTCACTATGCGTCTGGCGGGAGCCAGGCGAACACTCCTCTCTCTTTCTCCTCTCTATCTTAGGTTAGATATACCCCTGTGGGCGGTGAGGCCGTCCCAACTTCTCCCCCAAAGAAGTCAGGTGGACTCCCCCAGCATGCTGGGGGAGTTTCCCTTCATTGCAGCTTTGGGGATAACCCTCCCCCCTTTGTTGCACACCCCTTGCAACATTCCCCATTTGCAACATTGATCAACATTTTCAATTGCATTGCACTCTAACCTTTTTCGCCCACACTACTAACGGGGAAAGAATATTCCGAGATCTTATCTTTTAAAAAATCAAATAGATCATAAACAGGGACTTTTGTAAATAACGAGCATACATCAAAACTTATCAGCTTGAAATTAGGGTCACTAGGAAACCAGTTTGTCAATAAGATCCATGCTATTTACAATGTGATTTGGAAATAGAGCCAACTAACAGCGTTAATAAAATTAATATTGGTACAAAATTATGTTATCCTATTTCATTTCTAGATAACTGCCTTAGGAAAGCTAAGAGTAGGTAGTATAATAGTGTAACTGTAAAGGAATTTGAGCGTAAAAATATCCTGAGCCTATCTTCCGATTTCACTTAAAGCAATTGTTATCAATGTAGTCTTTAAGTATAATAATACTGTTAAATCACGCCTAATAAAGAATAGCCCGGACAATGCGGTTGGCTGTGTGTATTCGATCGGATGTACACAATGTAACTCAGTATACTGTATATATAAGCCAAACGAGAAAAACGTTAGATATTAGGGTAAAACAGCATAAATATGCGTGTAGAACAGCAAATAATTCTAATGCATTATTTAACCATATGTATAGATGTAATAAGAGTATCAAGTGGGATAGTTCTAAAGCGCTCTTTAAAAAAACAGATATAAATGAAAGGACTATTCTAGAATGTGCATTTATCCATTTTAAAAATAATTTCAGTAACAGTGCGGGAATGTATAAAATTGACAATATCCTGTTAAAATACCTTTTGCCTTTAATCAACTCTTGTTAATCATGTGCTAATCTTTTTATTTTCTGTCACGTTGTACAGATGTATATATTTCCGTCATCTCGCCTTCTCCCTTCATTCCCTGACGAAGTGTACTTCTGAATACACGAAAGGCCTTGGAATAATTTTTCTTTTTCCTTGGTGGTTTGTATCATTCATTCATTTCACGTGTTTAATTGGGAAATTCATCCCATATATATATATATATATATATATATATATATATATATATATGGGAATGAACTCAGAATGGTTCCCTGAGGTTTTTTATGATACACACAGACCGTGCATGAAACAAGGAACTCTTCTAGGATTAAATCCACTATAGTCCGAATAAGTAATGGTAAATGACAAATACCATAGTTTTTCTTTTTCATGATGCTAGCCCGACGTGGGCAACGGGTCACTCGCAAAGAGGTCCCAAAAATATAGCTTCCCTCACCAGCTACCTGCAAAGCAGATAGGATCCAGCTTTGACAATAATGCACCTGCCTCAGGGCAACATTATCCACAGCCCAGACCCGCAGACTACTCTACGGTTTACCCAGACCGCTTCATACACCCTGAGGCGGCACATTGCCAGGCTGTTGCCTCCCCTCCATATACACCACATCGTTCCACTTTTTTCTATCCAGCGCGCATCTTTCACCTTCCCAGCCGTCCAGGCCCCGCTGACCCAAAGCTTCCTTTACCCCATTCCTCCATCTCCTCCTCAGCCTACCCTTCCCCCTTTCCCCCTCCGACACGTAAATCCCCTTTACCATCTTCTCCTCACTCATCCTCTCCATATGTCCAAACCATTTTAATTAACACCCCCTCATCTGCTTCATCCACAGGACTCCTTCGACTTCCACACCTCTTACGGATAACAGTTTTTCACATGATCAATCCGCCTCACCCAACAGATCGTCCTCAAGCATTTCATTTCCAGTACATCCACCCTTTTTCTTTCCTTTGCATTCGCCACCCAAGCCTCACATCCATACAACACTGTTGGCACTACTGTATCTTCATACATACCCATCTTCGCTGATGATCTCTCCTCCAAACACTTCTTAAGGCACCCAGTACCTTTGCCCCTTCTTCCACCCTGTGACTCACCTCCGCTTCCATAATCCCATTCCTCTCCACATCCATCCCTAAGTACCTGAAACATGCCACTTTTACCATTCCCTCGCCATACAAACTTACATTCAGTCACTCACGAACCTCCCTTTTACAGCTCCACATAACCTGATTCTTATTCACATTTACTCTTAGCTTCCTTTTTTCACACACCCTCCCGAACTCAGTTACTAGTCTATGTAGCTTTTCTCTCGAGTCCGCCACCAGAGCCGTAACATCCGCAAACAACAACTGATTCACTTCCCAAGAACATCTCCCCGCAACATGCTTCAACCCCACTCCCCCCCCCCCAGTGACCCTTGCATTCACCTCTTTCACCACTCGGTCTATAAACACATTAAACAACCATGGAGACATCATACAACCCTGCCGTAGACCCACTTTCACTGGAAACCACTCACCCTCCTTTCTTCCCACACGCACGCATTCAACACCGACCCATGTACCCCATACAGCTGCAGCACTTGCCACAACGCCTTTCTGTCAACCCACTCATCTGCTTTTTCAAGATCCATGAACGCCCTTTCTTTCTCCGAGTATTTTTCACACATCTTTCTGCCCTATCTGGGTTCAACTCTAGGAAGGCGTATGGTCCTGATAGTGTTCTTCCTGTTGTTCTTAAGAACTGTGTTTCTGTGCTGACACCTTGCCTAGGCCAACTCTTTCGTCTTTGTCTTTCATCTGGTACTTTTCCTTCCTGCTACAAGTTCGCAGCAGAAGGGTGACCGCTCTCAACCCTCCAACTATCGTCCAATTGCTTTGATTTCTTGCCTTTCTAGTTTTTGAATCGATCCTTAATAGGAAGATTCTTAAACAACTCTCTTCTCACAATCTTCTTTCACATTGTCGGTATGGGTTCCGCAAGGGACGCTCTGCTGGCGATCTTCTTGCATATCTTTCTGACTCTTGGTCATCCTCATTTCAGGATTTCGGTGAAACTTTTGCTATTGCGCTTGATAGAGTCTGGCACAAATCTCTAATTTCCAAACTGCCCTCTTTCGGTTTCTATCCTTCTATCTGTGCCTTCATCTCTAATTTCCTTTCTGGTCCATTTATAGCTAGGTCAGTGATGGGCATCGATACACGAAAATCCCTAAGGCGATACCGGTACATCGATACTCGTAAATCGTCTAAAGCGATACCGATACATCGATACTTTATAGATGGCTAAAGCGATATCGATACCGATACATGTATCGCGATACATTACTATAAGAATGAGCAAATCTTACTAATATGTAAATAAATTTTTACTTTGTATATTGGGTGTAAAAAACGATCAATTCAGTTAAGAAAAAATTTATTTTATACCAAGTTAGCTCACAGAAAAACTTAAATGTTATAAACTTTTAACAAGGACCATAAGAAATGGTAGGTGATCTGCCCCTTTAAGATGGTTGTGAATTGTGATATCAATAATAACGAGTCTTACCCTTAAGAAATAACAGTTGGCAAAACATCTTATCGGATAGTCTATTCCACTTTGGAGAGTAAATGTGGCCCGCCAAACTGAAAAGCCGTTTCACGGGAGCAGAGGATGGAAGTGGAATATTGTACTTAGTGAACACTCTCATAATTCCCGGGTATTGGCGTAGTGATGCGAGGGAATTACTGCTGTCACCCAGGTACTTCAACACTTCCATTTCAGACGAGTCCTGATCTGGAGTGACGGTAGATGAAACACACTCGTAATCAAAGAAGGCATCTGACCTTCCATCAGATCCAACGTCACTCGGCTCCTGTGGAGTGTGGAGCTGTGCCTGTGGAATACTCATCCAGATTCTTGACAGCATTTACCAACATTTCTTGAACTCTTTTCTTAATGATGTTTGTGTTGAATTTGCTATTTATCGTCAACCATTTTAATTTAAATTGAGGATTGGATGTTGATGCTAAAATGGCTGCTTCGCAATTGCAATCATAAAAACTCAAGGTTAAGGAACTTCTCGAAACGCTTAGCGAAGCCTGATGCAACTGCATTAAGAAGTGGTCGGCAAAGGTGTAATTGTGCTGAATTGAGACGCTCTATCTTTTTCTCCACGGCTAAGAGTGTCGGGAGCATGCAACCATAAAAGTAGTCTTTGTCTGGTTGCAACCTGTCAAGCGCCGTTGCAACTGGTTGCAGTACGGTGACATACGCTTGAATAAATTCTAACTCGGCATATCTAAAGGTGGGCAAACCTAAGCGTGTCATTGCGTCATTTAGTTGATCCTTATGCTTTAAAAGAACAGATAAACTGTCGAAGAGGGAGTTCCATCTAGTGGCACAAGGTAATCTTAACTGGCAGTTCAGTGTCTCCTAAATGATTTCGGCAGACTTTGGTCTACCAGATAAGTTCCAGAGGGCAGAACACTTACCCATAGCACCATTGTGAAGCTTGGAGTAAGGCCCTTTCATTGCAGATTTAGCATCTGTGGTGCACACAAGACTCATAGTATGAGAGCAGCATCTCAAGTGCGTGGGAAGCATTATTTCTTCTTCACAATCAACTTCAATGTGTGAATTGAAAAATGCGAAATCCTCTTCAGTGTTGTCCTTATCACCAACCATAGACTCCTCTCCATCCTCCTCTTCTTCGGTGTATTCTCGTGCTTGAGGGACAGTAATTCCATATTCCTTGAAGGCCTTCACAAAATTTGATCCGTTATCAGTAATAATAGCAACAATCTTGCTCTCACATATCGAAAACTCTCTCCGTATGTCATCCAACTTCCCTGCTATTTTATCGAACTTGTGACTTCCACTGAACCTGACACATCCCAGAGTACCGCTTTGGGGCGCGAACATGGCGTTATTTATCTGAAAATAAATGAAAACGTATAAGATCATGCGATAATTATATCAAATTCTTTTTCTGGAAAATTTCGTTAATATATACGGTATAGTAGCTAATAACTCCCATATAACTGTGATGCTTCGTAGATCAAATGTCCGCAGTCGTGCGGAGATAGGTTTGAGTAGAGAATTCTTCCTTCAATTTTACGTGTATACTCGAAGCAAGCGAAGAGATTTGATGGCCCAATGAACGTCGTGAGGGAACTTTCAAAGATGGGTAGACTCCTGCAAAAATGTAAATATTGTGATGATGAAGATGAAAGTAAATTTTAAAAACACAATTGAATATAGAGTATAGTGGACGGGATGTACCCACTATCTATCGTGGAAAATGAGAAATTCAAGGATTTATTCTCTGGTGAGTATAGTATGCATAGATAATATTTTTTATCAGAAATGTTACTAAAGAATCATATCATGTGAAAGAATTATATAACGTGCCTGACCATGACAATTGCATTTTAATGTATGTGTATAAAGTCACTACCTTCTTATCGAACTGTAGCTGGTTAATAGTTGGTCCTGTGGCTGTGACATCAGTTTTCTTACTACCAAATGGTAGAGTGGTTTGCATTGTACGCTTGGTTGCAAGCTGTGCACGATTGGGTGGATCTTTCGCAGCTCTCTTTTTTTGGACAATTCTTGCGATAGTCTTAAAATTCATCAAACATATTTGGATGGCATCTCTGGAAAATAAAAAAGAAATAAGAATTAAATTCTTCCGCACTAAATATATATACATGGAGCAAAAAATAATTCAAACCCATTTTTAGTCGCAAACGCAACAGCTGTTGCTGGATATTTTATGAATATTATTTAATTATTTTTAATTAGGGTCCAGCATCATATATTATTCATATATTATATTTTATATAATATATATATATATATATATATAATATATATATATATATATATATATGAAAATTATTTCACGAAAGTAACACGTGAAAAATATTTATGATGAATAAAACCACGAAGGAAAGGAAACACAGAATGGTGCTCAAGCGCTTTCGTCTAATGACATCCTCAGGAACACTGAAGTACATAAAGAGTTACAGCCTATATATAGGTTACAAAAAAAAAAGCATATATATATATATATATATATATATATATATATGAACAGAAGGATCAACACAACGGCAAACATTTTCATTTATTTGTACTTCAGACGTTTCGACAATTCTTTTGTCATCATCAGTGAATTAAGTCTTAAAACCTTAAAACCTTTACAGCCAAATTGATGGGGTAGCTATGGGTTCCCCGTTAAGCCCAACACTAGCAAATGCATTTCTTTGCCATTACGAAGAAATTTGGTTGAAAAGTTGTCCTAGTAGTTTTAAACCCATATATTACAGAAGATACGTGGATGACACTTTCTTAATATTTAACCATCCTTCACACGTAAAACTTTTTCTTGATTATCTTAATAAACAACATAGTAGTATTAAGTACACATGTGAAAACGAAACAAATAATAGTTTACCTTTCCTGGATGTTTTAGTTAAACGGGCTCATAATAAGTTCCATACTTCACTATTTCGAAAACAAACTTTTACTGGTTGGGAACCAATTATTTAAGTTGTATGTTTTAGAAATATAAGATTAGTGCTATAGTAACATTATTAACAAGAAGTTACCGTATTTGTTCGGATTACTTTTCGTTAAACGAAGAATTTAAATTTTTAAAACAGTACTTTATTAACAATTACTACCCTTCTCATCTATTCGATAACCAATTAAAGAAATTTTTAAATAACACTTTTAATACTAAACTCCCCATAACTACAGTACAAAAAGAAACCAGATATATTAAATTACCTTTTTATGGTTATTTATCATTGCGTATTCGAGGTGAATTGTCCAAACTGCTCAAGTCTAGTTATCCCCAAATAAATTTTAGATTCGCCTTCGTCAACCCACTTAAATTATCAAATTTTTTGAAATTCAAAGATGAATTCCCCAAAACTGTATGCCCCAATGTTGTTTACAAATACACGTGCGACAGCTGTAAGGCTGCGTATATTGGCAGCACTCAACTCCAACTGGAGGTGCGCCTTTCTCAACATTTGGGCTTGTCAGTCCGTACCAACCGTCCCCTCAGTAGCCCTCCACAATCCGCAATTAGAAACCATAGTAATGAAAACAACCATCCCCTTCACAAAACTCAGTTTGAAATTTTAACTAGATCCAATAACCTCACAGAACTCCGAATTTTAGAATCTTTGTACATCTATAGAAACAAACCCTCCCTTAACAATAATAGCTCATCCTACAAATTACAGCTTTTTTAACTAACCAACCGACTCTCGTAGACATACCCTTTCTAATCCTCTGACCATCCAGTGTTCTCTTAGGCTTTGCCAAGTATGGAGGTGGATGTAAACATTGTGTATTTACCTATTGAGGTAATTTAATTTAATTTTAGTTTTTACAGTATAGTGATGAAACTTAAATGATTTTAATTTTGTATTGATGCAATTTTCATTTTGCTTTAAGGTTTTAATTTTAATGGTTTTAATATTGTATTGATGTAATTTTCACTTTTCACTTTTTACTTTTGTTTTAAGGTTTTAAGACTTAATTCACTGATGATGACAAAAGAATTGTCAAAACGTCTGAAGTACAAATAAATGAAAATGTTTGCCGTTGTGTTGATCCTTCTGTTCATCTGTAAGCTCCGTTTCCCTAAGGAGAAGTCAATAGCTTTGATATATATATATATATATATGCAATAAAGGGAGAAATAAAAATTAAAATTAAAAATTAAAGGATTATGGGAGAGGCATACAAATGTGTAAGGAAAAAATATCGATTTTTAGCACAAGATCAAATGAATTATTTCCAACCAATGTTAAACAAAAAAAAACAAAAAATACAAATTTATACTGGAAATCTGCCCGGGTTTTAACACTCTGCCTTTCTTGGTTAAGGTTCGATGTATATAAAAATAAATTGAAAAATAAAAGTTAATAGAGTAACATACAAGTTTACGAAAGATTTAGCGTTCTACCCTTCTTATCTAAATCTGTTCTGAAGGAATTCAAAACAACAGGATCGAGTTGAAAAAGACCTTTGCTTATGTTGAAGTTATTTGTAAGTTGGATAATGGCAGACTCAAGAATATTTCTATTAACAATGTTGCTAGCGTGTGCAGACAGAATGCCGAAAGTCAAAATGCCGACAGTTAAAATACCGACAGACAAAATGACGAACGGACAAAATGCCGAATGGACAAAATGCCGAAGGGACAAAATGCCGACAATTTAGAAAATTGTAAACATTTGTTAGGAAAATCCAAAAAGTTATGGTTTGAACTTTTAGAGAATAAATAAAAAAATAATGAAGGGTGAATTCTTTATTATGTTTTCACTGTAAATGATAAAAAAATGTATGGTTTATTTTAATAAAACTTTAATTTAAAAACTATAAATTATGAGCTATTTCTCTTAGGTACGACAACCCACTGGACTCATTATAAGTGGCATATACTTTTTTAATACGCTCATTTATTTTCCTGTATTTTTTATTTATTCTTGTAACATTGGCGCCAAGAGATATTTGTTCTAGGGTTACTTCTGTTAGGTTAGGTTAGGTTAGGTTAGATTAGGCACAAAAATAAGCACTGTACAAAAATAAGATTAGCTTACCTTTACACCTCTGAAGAGCGAATGCTCCAGAGTCTAGGTTAAGCAAAACCATAGAGGGGTTGGATCTGGGCGGAGCTTTCAGAGTCCAACCAACCGCTGGTTAAGGGATTTCAATGCAATGCATTTTTCATAGAAAATGAAGTAAGAAATTACAAATTTTGTCCCTTTGGCATTTGGTCCCTTCGGCATTTTGTCCATTCGGCATTTTGTCCATTCGGCATTTTGTCCATTCGGCATTTTGTCTGTCGGTATTTTGTCTGTCGGCATTTCGACTTTCGGCATTCAGTCCGAGCACCGTTGCTAGAGTGGAATCAATCTGAAGCATTATTCCAATCAATACAGTGGGATAACTCTGACAAATGGACAAAAAGGGCACTGGACGACTGTCCTGTTCTAACGGAATATTGATGCTGTTTTATACGTGTGTGCAAATCCTTTCCCGTCTGACCTATGTAAAAGGCATCACATTGTTTACAACCAATTTTATAGATAATGCCTGAATTATTGGTACGGCTATTTTTTACTATGATATTTTTCACAATATTGTTATATGAAAATACTACATTAATATCCAAAAGTTTAAGTACATTATCAATGCCTAAAAAGCCCGGGAAAAATGGAAGTACTAAAATATTTTTGGACAAAGTACGAGTGTTATTATTCACACGATAGAAAGTTCGTTTTGCCTTGTTGAGACAAGAGTCCATAAACGCAGATGGATAACACAGATCACTTCCAATACCGTTCATTTTTTCTAATTCGGCATCGATGTATTCCGGACTGGCGATCCTAAGGGCGCGGAGAACGATTGAAGAAAAAAAATGGCCTTCTTAGTGGGGGTGTCATGTCCCGAGTAAAAGTGTACGTAGGACAAATTGTTTGTTTTTTTCTGATAGATACTAAACTTAAAACCTGGGCTTTCCCTATGTACACGCACATCCAAAAACAGGATTGAATTGTCTTGCTCCACTTCTAAAGTAAACTTAATGGAGGGGACTTCCATTTTTCCCGGGCTTTTTAGGCATTGCTAATGTACTTAAACTTTTGGATATTAATGTAGTATTTTCATATAACAATATTGTGAAAAATATCATAGTAAAAAATAACCCTACCAATAATTCAAGCATTATCTATAAAATTGGTTGTAAACAATGATTCCTTTTACGTAGGTCAGACGGGAAAGGATTTGCACACACGTATAAAACAGCATCAATATTCCGTTATAACAGGACAGTCGTCCATTGCCCTATTTGTCCATTTGTCAGAGTTATCCCACTGTATTGATTGGAATAATGCTTCAGTTTTATTTCACTCTAGCAACATTGTTAATAGAAATATTCTTGAGTCTGCCATTATCCAACTTACAAATAACTTCAACATAAGCAAATGTCTTTTTCAACTCGATCCTGTTGTTTTGAATTCCTTCAGAACAGATTTAGATAAGAAGGGTAGAACGCTAAATCTTTCGTAAACTTGTATGTTACTCTATTAACTTTTATTTTTCAATTTATTTTTATATACATCGAACCTTAACCAAGAAAGGCAGTGTTAAAACCCGGGCAGATTTCCAGTATAAATTTGTATTATTTTTTTTTATAACATTGGTTGGAAATAATTCATTTGATCTTGTGCTAAAAATCGATAGTTTTAACTTACAAATTTGTATACCTCTCCCATAATCCTTTAATTTTTAATTTTTATTTTTATTTCTCCGTTTATTGCATATATATATATATTATTTTTTTTATTTTTTTGTAACCTATATATAGGCTGTAACTCTTTATGTACTTCAGTGTTTATGAGGATGTCATTAGACGAAAGCGCTTGAGCACCATTGTTTCCTTTCCTTCGTGGTTTTATTCATCATATATATATATATATATATATATATATATATATATATATATTATTTACTTTTACCGACAGTTATCGACTGCTGATTACTTTAGACTAGTTTTGAATATTTTTACTGTTTTTTATTATTCATAATTATTTTTTATGTTTTATATTATTCATAATTATTTTAGATCCACTTACCGAAATGTGAGTCTTCAAGTTGCCACAGGATGAAGGGTCCGCACTAATAAATACAGCAGGCTTCTCGGGGCACATAAGGCATAAACACAATAGCTTAAATCGTTCGTCACATTTTGTTCTCTTGAAAAATTTACCACAAGTTATTAGCACTGATTTAGACCAAGTTGTATCTTTAATTTTCTTGAAATTATTTTCTGTAGCATCGCATTCTACAGATTCGTCCTGATCACTAGCATTTTGTTTCTCAACTGACGTACTAGAACAGGGAATAGCAGTGTGTTCACTCATTGTAAATCACTTGGTCCCGAGAATTTCCTAAAAATTTATGAAAAGATCGCTAAACGTAATAAGTAAAGAAAATAAAAAAAAACACTGTCAAGCGGCACAAACTTGATACTAGTTAGTAGTTAACAATACTGCACACCAACGTCATCACGTGACGCTGATCACGTGACGCTTTCAGTTCAACTGAAAGTTGAAACAGCGCGCAAGTATAAAGCATAATAGTGTTCAAACACACCAATGTGTTCACTCATGATGACGTGTTATTCACCCCTTATTCAAGGTTGTTTTTAGATATTACAAGCGGTAGCTCGCTATCGCTCTCCGGGCAGGTAGCAGTATATGTCACAGTATATGTAGCAGTATATGTCACAGCTAGCTGTATATGTATATTGTATATATGTATATGTATATTCGTACTTACGTATTATCGGGACTACCAAACTGTTTATTATGTATTTTTGCTCTCGTCATTTTCGTTTTCGAAGTACTTACATTCACTTGTAATAGACATTAAATAGCTCATGCTCGGCCGCAGAGTGACCTAGGACCGGGAATCTTGACAGAGCACATCGGCAGCTCATGGGCTATCAGTTGGTGGTGGTTTCAGAATTTTCCGATGTGCCGCTTAATCTGTGCACGGTTCCGAAGAAAGCGGACAGACACACAGACACATTTTAGTTCAATAATATATAGGATATTTACGTACATTGTCATTGATTGTTCCAATTTTATTGAACAATAAATAGCAGCACATGTTTTACTGTTGTATATCTAATTAATATATACTAAATAATCGTAAATACATTGATGTGTTGTATGCATGCATTGCGCAACGGGTGAAAATTGCGAACAGTGTAGCGCGCTTCTGTATTGAAATTACGCATCTAAGGGGTTAATAGCTTTGGAAAGAGAAATATTTCTGTGGATGCACGACGCGAAAAATATTATTAACATGATATCATTGATATGTATAATATAATTGTAAATATCAGATCCCTTCAACATTATAACTTAAAACCATATTATTTGAAAAAACAGAAGTTCAGAAAATTTGCGGATTATACAATTTTTTCGATACATTTAAGAAAAATGACCTTAACGATACCGATACCGATACATCGATCAAGTAGCTAAGGCGATACCGTTACCGATACAAAAGTATCGCTCGATACGTAACGCTGATACATATATCGCGACACTGCCCATCTCTGGCTGCGGTTGTAGATGGCCACTGTTCTTCTCCTGAGCTATCACCTGTGGTGTTCCTCATGGTTCTGTCCTGTCACTCACTATTTCCCTTTTATTTATTAATGATCTTTTAATTCGCACTTCCTGTTCTATTTACTCCTATGCCGATGATTCCACTCTTCACTTCTCCACTCGCTTGCCAAAGCGTCCCTTTCAACAGCACTCCATGATTCGCGTAGTACGGCTATGGAGCACCAGACCTGTGATCTTTCTGCTATCTCTGATTGGGGCAGAGAAAACCTTGTGGCTTTCAGTTCCTCAAAAACTCAGTTCCTCCATTTGTCTACTCGTCACAATCTTCCACACGACTATCTCCTTAGTTTCACCAACACATAACTCAATCCTTCCTCTTCTCTGAACATTCTTGGCGTTTCCTTTTCTCGTGATCTTTCCTGGAAAGATCACACATACTCTCCAAAACAGCTTCTAAGAGGTTGGGTGTGCTGTACCGCCTCCGCAGTTTCTTCACCCCCACTCAGTTGCTGTCTCTGTACATGGGTCTTGTCCGCCCCTGTATGGAGCATGCTTCTCATGTATGGGGTGGCTCAACCCACACAGCCGTACTTGACCGGGTGGAATCAAAGGCTTTTCGTCTCATCATTTCCCCGCCTCTTACTGACTGTCTTCAATCCCTCTGTCTTCGCCGCAATGCTGCCTCACTCTCTCTTACCTATCGCTATTATAACGGACACTACTCTTCTGAACCCTCTAACTGTATGCCTCCTCCTTTAAGGAGAGCACGCAGCACCAGACTTTTTAACTTTCTCATTAAGTTTCTGTCCAACTCTCTAACGCAAGAGTTAATCGGTATTTCCAGTCTTTCATCTACTCAATCGGTCAACTCTGGAACAATCTTCCTGAATCCATCTTTCCCTCTGTCTATGACCTCCAATCTTTCAAACGCAGAGTGTCTAGGCATCTCAAAAACCCTGGACCTTGATTTTGGCTCTCTTCTTCTTCTATAGGGGGGAGGGGCGCTTTTGCGGACGTTCTCCCTTGGCCCCTCCTTCATGCTTAAAAAAACCCAAACACCTACTCCACATACCCTCTACCTCTTCTAAAAGCCCCTTGCTCCTCCCCAATCTGTTGCTCCGTGTATGCACAATATACAAATATATATATATATATATACAGGGTGTTTCATAACATGTGGGACGCACTTTCAGGATGGATTCATGGCAGAAAACAATGAAAAAAGTTTATATAAATATATGCCCGAAATCGCTTTATTTCCGAGTTACAGCCCGTTATGTATTCCAGCAAGTATCCGCCTTACCTTTAAAAGAAGTGCTCAAAATGACCACCTTGTGCTTGAACACACGCCTGAACACGCCTCGGCATAGACTGCCTGACGCGTTCAAACATTCCAGGTATTGCCTAGATTTTCTGGCATCCTTGTTCTACACGTTGGCGAAGCATTTCAACGTTGTCAATGGGTGTCACGTAAACAATGGATTTCAGATGACTCCACAGGTAAAAATCGAGTGAATTCAGGTCCGGGTAGCGAGCAGGCCACGCAATGGGTCTTCCATGGCCTATTTATTTATTAGGGAAATGGTCATCCAAATAGTCTCTGGCTACTCGACGAAAATGAGGCGGAGCGCCGTCATGCATAAACCACATACGACGTCGGACACCAAGAGGAACTTCATGTAGTAAATCCCTTAAATCATTCCTTAAAAAGTTGGAATAGGATTCTCCTGTTAATCTTCCAGGCAAAACAAAAGGACCGATTAAGTTGTCGGCAATAAGTCCTGTCCATACATTGATACTAAATTGTTGTTGGTGCCTTGACTGGATGATGGCATGCAGATTCTCTTCGGCCCAGTGATGAGTGTTGTGAAAATTGATCACGCCATTTCTTGTGAAGGCAGCCTCATCAGAAAACAACACGGAGGATAGAAAAAGAGGATCGCGAGCACACTGTTGAAGGAACAAAAGTATTGACCTTTCCTCCTGAAACACCCTGTATATATATGTTAAACACAGACCGTGCATGGAACAAGGAACTCTTCTGGGAAATTACATCACTATAGTTCGAATAAGTAATGATAAATGACAAATACTATAGTTTTTTCCTTTTTCATGATGGAAAGCCCAACGTGGGCACCGGGTTACTCGCAAAGAGGTCCCAAAATATAGCTTTTCCTTTGATGTATTCAATCCAACGTGAATGCAACGAGTTTCTTGCGTATATTGAGGTTCTAAATGTAGTAGGAAAGGTGTAAGCTGTAAACCCTAAATCCTGTCCCAAAGCTGGATCCTATCTGCTTTGCAGATAGCTGGTGAGGGAAGCTATATTTTGGGGCCTCTTTGCGAGTAACCCGGTGCCCACGTTGGGCTTTCCATCATGAAAAAGAAAAACTATAGTATTTGTCATTCATCATTACTTATTCGAACTATAGTGGATGTAATTTACCAGAAGAGTTCCTTGTTCCATGCACGGTCTGTGTTTAACATATAAGTTTCTCAGGGGACCATTCTGAGTTTGTGTGTATATATGTATATATATATATTTTTCTTTAAGTTCGGGAAGAACCGATTCGCCTCTATTTAAAAGGGCATATCTCGGCGGAAAAACAAAGAAAAAGTGAGAGGAAAGACAGAGGAAAAAGAAAGGGTGGAGGGGACAGTTGAAGTGGAAAAAGACCAAGGATGACAAGGACTGCAGGGTCGAGCCCCCTCATCCTTGGGTGCTAGGGCCGGGAGGGTGCACGTGAAACCTCCAGGAACAAGCACGTACAAACGAGCACAAAGAGCACTCAAGAGCACGAGCTTAGAACCCCCTTGCGGGGATATATATATATATATATATATATATATATATATATATATATATATATATATATATATATATACCATATGTCCCACAAAAAAGTACACCCAACTTTAGATTGTACTAACTCCTCCAAAAATTGAGATATTTTGGATCTGTTTGTTTCATTTAATATAGCAAATTATTCTTTGTTAACGTTCAAAATTTATTCATGTTTAAACGATTTAATGTTTAAGCATCTGCTTTTAACTGAAGGGTACAGCAAAATGGGTTGCGCGGAATGATCATTTCTCCCAGCCAGATAGCTCCTCTTGCTTTAACCAATGTGCTGCTTTTTACGTCGAAGGATATTGCAAATATTTTTTTTAAATAATTCGAACTTTTGTATCTAAGATACGAGTCATACATATAAATGAAGAAACTGAATTACTAAATTTATAAATAACTTTGAAACCCTTATCAAGCAGTTTACACGAAGGCAGCGCGTTCTCATGGTCACAACTTATCTGCAAACTAAAAGCTTAAAACAAGTTCAGAATACTTTCGAACTGCAATTTCCCGATAGGACTTCTCCAACTAAACATACAATTTTGAAGAATGTTCGGAAATATAAAGAAGAAGGAACGGTCCTCAATTTGAACAAAGGACGTTCAGGCCATCCGAAGACGGCAAGAACAGACGAGAACACTCAGCATGTTCGGCATTTATTTGAGAGACATCCAAAAGTGTCCACTAGGCGAAATGGTACAGAACTCTCACGCATGTCATATCATCGAATAGTTCGTGAGGATTTGAATTTGTACCCATACAGAATGGAAATTCGACATCAACTCATTGAAGGAGATCTACCTCGCCGCCTAAGATTTGCCCATTGGTTTATTGAAAAACCAGAAAGATTCACGGAACAATTAGTGGTTGGAGATGAGGCGGCCTTTTTTATGAATGATCTAGTGAACAGACAAATCTGCCGTCAGTATGCACCAAAAAATCATCCACCTGACAATCATATCTACGAAAAGAATAACTCTAGACAAAAACTGTCTCTCTGGGTAGGACTGTGCGGTAATGGAGCGGTAATTGGCCCGGTCTTTTACGATGGTAATCTAAATGGTGAAGCTTACCTAGAAATGATAGACCGAGAAATCCTTCCACAAATATATATTACTTATGGAAACCGATTTAATCGTATTTGGTGCGTGCAAGACGGAGCTCCTGCTCACAGGAGAGTTATTGTAAGGAACGCTTGCAGGAAGTCTTCCAGCAAAGAGTAATTGCTACAGGCCATGACACTGAATGGCCTCCCAGAAGCCCTGACTTGACCCCGTGTGATTACTTTTTATGGGGTCATTTGAAAAATAGAGTATTTGCATCACAACCTATCAATTTAGATGATTTGAGGACTCGCATCACAGCTGAAATCAACTTGTTAAAAGACAATCCAGATCTTATCAAAAGAGTGATGGGGAAGATGAGAGCTCGACTCCAGATTTGTATCGATAGGAATGGCGGTCATGTTGAAAGAAAACGAAACTAAGCATAACTTTTGCAATAAGGAATAAAGAAAAATCTGCTTTGTATCTTATTAAAATTATGTTAAAGTATCTATTATCATGTATTTGTCTTTTCATTACATCGATAGCACACACATTATTTTTTCATTGACCAATTTTGCGCAATCCATTTTGTTGTACCCTTCAGTTAAAAGCAGATGCTTAAACATTAAATCGTTTAACATGAATAAATTTTGAACGTTAACAAAGAATAATTTGCTATATTAAATCAAACGAACAGATCCAAAATATCTCAATTTTTGGAGGAGTTAGTACAATCTAAAGTTGGGTGTACTTTTTTGTGGGACATATGGTATATATATAGCGTTATGGTTAGCACTATAATAATAATGATGATAATTACGGTTAATTGTTAATGATTGAGTGTTAATGATAAGGTTGGAGTGACCTTGATCTTTTTAGATCAAATAATGTTATTAATTAGGTTGATTGATAGAATGAATTTTCTTCCTTTATTCAACAAAATAAATGATTTATGAATGAGACAAAATATAAGTTTGTTGTTTATAATTCCGATCAGGTAGATCATGCCTATCACAACTAATAGAGCACTACAACAATATCCTAGATGCATTGGAAGGCAATGACAACTACGATGTTATATACACAGATTTTGCTAAAGCTTTCGATAAATGTGAGCATGGTATAATAGCACATAAAATTAAAGATATGAGAATAACAGGCAAAGTGGGAAAATGGATCTACAGCTTCCTTAGTGATCGTCTGCAGGTCGTCAAAATTCAAGGTATAGCATCATCAGAATCGGAAGTACGCAGCTCAGTACTACAAGGGACAGTACTGGCCCCACTCCTGTTCATTATCATGCTAACAGACATAGACAGCGGAGTAAACAGCAATAGTATAGTAACATCCTTTGCAGACGATACAAAGATCAGCAGAAAAATCAGCGATGTACATGACGTGGAGGCCTTGCAGAGGGACACGAACAAAATATACAAATGGTCAGAAGACAACAACATGTCATTCAACGCCGAGAAATTTCAGCTCTTGAGATATGGTAGAAAAGAAGAACTTAAACAGACTGCATATTATGCTCCAGATAGACAGGAAATTCAGAGAAGCATGAAAGCGATTGATCTCGGGATAATAATGACAGATGATGCGAAATTCGAAACACAAAATCAGATAGCGATAAATAAAGCAAAAAGAGTCGCCGGACAGGTTCTAAGAACGTTCAAGAGAAGGGACAGGACAGTAATGATTCCCCTGTTAAAAACACTGATTATACCAAAACTTGAATACTGTTCAGGTTTGACGTCCCCATATAAAAAGGAAGAAACTACTGTCATAAACTAGATTCTAGAAGAAACGCAAAGGCATTTCACAGCCAAGATTGATGGCTGCAAAGAATTCAACTACTGGGAAAGACTACGTAAACTAAATCTGTACTCACTGGAAAGAAGAAGAGAGAGGTACATCATAATCTACATATGGAAAATGATCGAAAAACTGGTACCAAACCTAAAACTAAACCCAATTACCATTCAAACAACACTGGAAAATAGGAAAGGCAGAATGTGTAATGTTCCCAAATTAAAGGCCCGACAAGGGACCTCCTCAACCCTGAAGGAAAATAGCTTGGTTGTCAGGGGGCCAAGACTTTTCAACCAGCTTCCTAAGGACCTCAGAAACGTAACGGGAGTCAAAGTTGAAGTCTTCAAGAAAAGACTGGATGCCTGGCTCAGGACAGTACCAGATGAGCCGGACGTGCCTGGCTATGTACGGTGGAGAGCGCAAGAAAGCAACTCGCTCCTCCACCAGGCCAGACCTAGAGGCGGGGCCACCAGCTTGACCTCCGTGTGAAGAGATACCAACGCACGAAACAACATAAGGTAAGGTAAGGTTCATAATAATGACTTCAATATTAATAACGCGCGAGGTAATGATTAGTCTTTATATAAAGTTAGGTGAATGACACCAGGCCAAATTGGGACCTGCACTAAAGGTGTTCACATGATGGTAGCTCTCTTGTCACTGTTTCTTTGGAGAGAGAGGTCGCGGTGCGTCGTGAAGTCCTTGTAACAAAGTTGAGTGTGAGGCAAGGCATAAGGACATACCCTGAAGAAGTCTCTTGCTGTGACGTCATCTTGGTCGTACTTGTGTGACGTCATCTTGGCCGTGTGTCTGTTGATGGAACATCGCTAAAATATTTGAAAGTGTCTTTCCCACTATATATATATATATATATATATATATGTTGTATTATCTCCCTCCATTTCCAGTTCACAAGAAACGCTTTATTTCATTTAAACCAGACAATGCCCGATGCTATAAAATTCAAATTCAAGTTCATGGCCACGACGCATGCAAACAAAGGGTTTATTTAATTTTATGTAATTGACGTACTTTGTGTACCTTGATACGTTCCTGAAACGGAAAAAGATATTGGCTTTTCCCGGATATGCCCCATTTGAAATCCCGGGCGAGACAAAGGGTTCAGATTACTTTCATAATTATATCATCCATTTAATATTTCCTTTCAAGTAAAAAACCACGCGCGAGCTGACACACAACAAAGAGCCATGACGTGGCTGACTTCCGGAATTTCGAATATATAAGGAGGGAGTCCACACCCTTCGGGAAGAGAAGCGAATAGACGACATTAGATTAAGCAACGCCAGACACTAGCCTCCGGGTTTTAAAGAGAATTATCCGTCCAGGGCTCGAGTCGCGTTAAGAATCTTGAGATAAATTATGCTCGTAATTTAGAAACAAAGTAACTTTCATTTGAAGTCGATCCGATAACGACTTGACAATAGATTAAATTAATTTCAACTGTAACAACACTAATTCAAGTAAAGTAAAAGAAAAACATTGCCAAACGTTTCCTTGTCCCCAACGATCCCTTAAAACTGCGCACTCAGGTAAAGGTGCCTGAGGAAGGAAGACTTGCTATGACGTCTTCAGGTCTTCAGGTCATCATCATCATCATCAGCATCATCGAGAATATAATCTGTTGTAAGCGGTAACCTCTCCCAGCGAAACCAAAAGAGTCCAAAAGACAATATATATATATATATATATATATATACAGGGTGGGTAAAAAAAGTGACCCCTTACAAGTAAACTGTTATATTAAAAAAATAAGGGGACTAGAGCTCCCAAACTTCATAGATGCTTACCTTAGCATGTTGTTCGTCTTAATTGAGAAATTGCTCAATGTGTCCCCTTTCCTGCTCAACACAGGCCTTCAAACGTGGATGCCACTGATCAATACACCTTTTTACATATCGTTGAGACAACTTCTCCCAGCCGAGCAGAATTCTTTCGCGTAGTTCATCTATGTCTCTTATATTGGTACCAGGGATGTAAACTTTGGCCTTCAGGGCTTCCCAAACACCATAATCTAGTGGTGAAAAATCGGGGTTACTAGCCGACCACATATTGGGTTCGATAAAATCCGGTGTTTCGTTCTCAAGGAATGCGACAGTTTGGCGTGCTCTGCAAGCAGGGGCTCCATCTTGTTGGAAAGTATATCTTTCACTCTATCTAACTGATATTCGACAAATTAGTGATGAAAGCTATACTTTCCAACAAAATGGAACTTCTGTTCACAGAGCACGCCAAACTGTCACATTCCTTGAGAACGAAACACTGGATTTTATCGAACTCAATATATGGCCGGCTACTAGCCCCGATTTTTCACCACTAGATTATGGTGTTTGGGAAGTCCTGAAGTCCAAAGGGCCTGACAAGGGTAGAGCAGGAAATGAATGTTCGTATAGTTGTATTTGGATTGGATGATCGTCGTAGGACAGTGTTTGTTTTTAAAAGCAGTATGAGAGACCTTACAAGACCTCTACTTATTTTAGGGCTGTTAGGGGGAACGTATCTCCCCATCCGCAATATAAAGGCTCTCTACGCGAGTTAGGATAAAAGTCGTAAATATGGAAGGCCTCATGATTTGTGTAAGGGATGTCTCGAGTTTGCGAATGATAGAGTGAAGCATTGAAAGGATTGCCACGTGGTAGTGTAAAAATTAACAATGAATAATCAATATTCATTTTTACATGAGAACCAAAATCGCTTAACGCGAGTTTGGATAGAATTTTTATTTGTTGCTTTCTATTTCTGTTTCAGTGTCACAACCATGCGACCTACCATTTCTATGGTTTAGTCGTGTCCATATTTCCATTTTTATTTGTTATAGAATTTGTTATAGTTGATTGTGGTTGTCTTGCATCTCACCCTCGTTCCTAGATTATGCATACACATTGCATATAACAGGATTGGAACCAGTAGTTGTACTTCTTAGACCTTAATACCCACTCTTTGTCTCTAATTCGTTTCTTTTAAATCCTCCCAATAATGACTTATACACTATGACGTCATAAAATAACTTAAATTTCCTTCACGGTTTCCATACCTTGAACACTGAATCACGTGTTTAGTATTTGGACATCTCTCGTATTCAATGTATGGTAAATCCTTTAATATAAAAAACTTCATTCTCTATACGTCATTATTTATTTGTGGTGTTATGCAGTATAAATATTATCATTCAACCATATTCGCCCATACGTCCATATCTTATCTTGACCATTATCCTATATCAATTCTATTAAATATTCATTTTTACTCGTGTCAGTCTATGAAATGCAAAACTTTATGCATTCGTATCTGTTCGAAAACGGGCAAATACGTTCTCGTGTATTATTTTTTTTTTATTTTTATTTTTAATTATTTCACCTCCCGCAATGAATTCGAAAATGCTTAGGTAAGTGATCAAATTCTGCTAACTACGGCAGAAGCGAACGCGTCTAAGATAAAAATCTTCTCTCGCTCTGATTCAAATTTATAACATATTATAACATAATATAACATATTATGTTGTATATTATGTTATATACCGTATGTGCCCATGTACTTTGTATTATATTTCTAACATCTTAATTGTCTATTAATATGAAACACTGTAAAAACAAAACAAAGTTATAGTAACTGTTTAATTGTAATTAACTGTAATACTTTAATTTAATATAATGTAATGTACTTTAATGAAACTGTAATTAAATGTAATAATTTAATATAATGTAATGTACTTTAATAACGATGATTAACGATAATAAGCGAATGTGAATTAATTGGTAATTGTAATCGTAATTGTAATGAACCAAACTTACAACGTACTCAATGATGTACTTAGACTGTACTGATGAACTACTACAAAATTATATCGCCTTCAGAAATGTATACTCGGCGAAAATACGATTAGTTTTTATTTTTATTTTTAAATTTTTATTTGGAATCTTTCAAACATCTGATCATGTGTTTAAAGGGGGGAAACTTAACCTTCAAACTGCATTCCCCCAAAATTTAGACTATATGTATAAAGCATGTAATTGTAAAAGTCACTTCATTACTGCACTCTTCTTTGGTCACTACTACGAGACTCCCTTGTTAGCAGCCTCGCTGCGAGGAGGGGGCAGAGGCCCCTTGCCTCCTTAATTTTTAGATTCCGGCCTGAGCCATGGTCGAAAGAGGTCGAACCTCTACCCCTGTAAATTCAGAGCACTACCTGTACATTTTTTAGAAGTAAATTACAGTAAGAGAAACTTTTTATTTTCCCCTTCGAATTGGGCTCTCTTCAGAAGCACTTAGTAAAGTCGATAAGTTATAAAAGAAAAGTCGATAATTTTAGTATCAGAAAGTATCAGAGTATTATAGAAAGAGAAGAATTAACAACTGTCAACCCTATAGCGAGAGAAAAGAATTAGAATGTTATAGAAGAAAACTATCGCGATAAATATCCGTTGCTGCCTCCTAACCAGAACCCCCGTCAACTCCAAACCGACTCAGGGCCATAAAAGGAGGGATTAACAGTAGTATGTGAGCAGTGTAAAAGCTCCAAATGTGAAAGTCGTGTAGTTGAAGCTGAGAAGAGGGACTGTAATGTGTGTAGACGCACATTTTTCAATAATAACTGTTTTGAATTCCATAAATCAAATGGCACGCGCAAGAAAATGAGAATCTGTGAATGCGGCATGTTTCATATGATGGACAATTGGGGAAAATTTAGGCATAAATGTGATGAAATTTGTTGTTCTACATGCCATGAGCTATACAAGGCTGATGGTGTAAAATATGTATGATATATGAAAGACGCCAAACATAAAAAATAAGCCTTGTATAACTGTATACTACGTTATAGAGACATACATGGATGCTAAAACCAAAGAGGTTATCCCACATCTACTTGTAAGCCAGACTATCTGCGACGAGTGCATGAACGTCGAGTGTGATGAGTGTCGCAAATGTGGTAAACGAACAAACGTTTTTAAAACGAGCGCACACAACCCAGTGAAACTCTTTGTGTCCTATATTGTCAAGTTAGCGGACAATTTAAAAAAAATGTCTGGGTATATTCTTGCCCATAACGGCGCAAAATTTGACACACAATTCCTTTGTAAGGAACTGCTTGAACACGAATCATCGGAGATATTTACAGACGATCCCTTGAAAAGAGGAAACAAGCTTATACAGATGCAAATAAGAGGTAATGTTCAATTTAAAGACACTTTATTATTCACACCTTGTAAATTAGCTAAGCTACCCAAGGTGATGGGCGTAGCCGCTAAAGTTTCAAAAGGGTATTTCCCTTACACTCTCCTCACTCGGGAAACTTTAAATTACGTAGGACTGCCACCCCCCCAAATATTACTTCAACTATGCTAACGTGAAGATTTTGAGAGGTACTACAACAGTTTTAATGAAGATAATCCTTACAATATAGCGGATGAATGTGAGCGTTATTGTGTGAATGACGTAAGCGTATATAGAGTATGTTTCCAGGCCTTTAGAAAGATGTATATAGTCCGATTCAACTGCGACCCGATACAAGCCGCAACTACGATCGCCTCATTGTGCTTTATTGTGTTCAAGAACAACTTCATACCTAAAGATACACTGACCGTCATTCACAGAAACAACCCACGCAGTTATGGGCATAAGGCTGTTTACTGGCTCATACATCTGCAGCAACAAACCAGTGTATACATAAAACGTGCCCACAACACGGGGGAAGTGGCCATTAAGGTTAACGGTCGCGTTTTTTGGTGGATGGTCTAAGCGAAGACCATATCACTGGTGAGAAGACTGCAGACTCCTCTAACGGCTGCTTTAATACTGCTTTAACGGCATGGATGCCAGCGTCCTGAGTGTGGAATCGTAGGAGATATCCATGGTAGATCTCCTGCCGACAGTCTTGCATGGACCCGCACCCGTGACCAACTTATAAGCTTCCAGTTCACTCACAAGGTCTTGTGGGATCACGAATATGATGAGCGGATGGAAACAGATAGACAGTACCGCGAAGAAATAAATACCATCAAGCTTTCAATGGTGCTGGATCCTCTCAAATGCGGCGATAGTTTGTTTGGCGGGCGCACAAACCCATTCAAACTATACTTTCCACCTACGGAGGGCGTGAAACTCCATTACTACGACTTCTATTCTTTTTACCCCTATGTGATGAAGAACAATCCATAACCCGTAGGAGCACCTGAAAAACTGGTAGGCCCCGCCCTGCCTACCGTCGAAGAGTTCTCAGCTAATTTGAACGACAACTATTTCGGACTTTCTTTCGTAGATGTGCTCCCCCCTCGCGATTTATGGATGCCAATCTTACCCGTCGTTATACGGTAGATCACACGCTCATGTGTCCCCTGTGCGTGAAATGCACTGTGGAGAACAATGGGGAGTGTAATCACACAACCAACCAGAGGAAGATCAGAGGCGTATATACAAGTCCTGAACTGTCCCTAGCCGTTCATTACAGTTACAGAATATTGAAGATATATGAGATGTGGAAGTTTCAGAAGCTCCCCAACCTTTTCACACCATATATAAACACTTTTTTGAAGGATAAGGTAGAAGCATCAGGGTACCCTCGAGGAGTAAAGACCGAAAATGAAAAATAGACGTATATTCAAAGCTACTGTGATCGTGAAGAGATACAACTTGAACGGGAGCAGATTGCGAAGAACCCTGGTAAGCGCTTTAGTGCAAAGTTGTGCCTAAATAGGCTTTGGAGGAAATTTGCTCAGAATACAGACAAGGGGAACGTCCATTTAGCCCAAAGTTATAACGAGATGTGGGATTACGCCAACGCTCTCGATAAAGAGGTTATGGAGATCGTGAATGTGGGTAATACATCGTGATAATATATATCGTGATAATTATATCGTGAATTAGAGACTATTTACTTGTTGACGATGTTCTATATTTTATTTTTTCTATTTAAAATTAATCACGTTTCAGTTAGCTTTTCATTTTCACCTTGTGTGTGTGTGTGTGTGTGTGTGTGTGTGTGTGTACTCGTGACCCGACAATTCAGCGCAGGACAATTCAGCGCCGACAATTCAGCGCAAAGACAATTCAGCGCAAAGACAATTCAGCGCAAGACAATTCAGCGCGAAAATACCAACAAAGAAGAAGAAAGAACAAATCCAGAGGGAAGAGGGGCTTGCAACTGTTAGGTTAGGTTAGGTTAGGTTAGGTTAGGTTAGGTTTCTAGTTTTTGAAATAAAATCTTAATTTTAACAATTCTAACAAATTTTGTTTTTTTAAATAAAATTTTAATAATTATACTCCTTTGAATTTTATCTCCGATTTGTCACTCCTTCGTTATGTCACTCCTTCGTTACGGTATTTATGTCACTCCTTTGTTATGTCACTCCTTTGAAATGTCACTCCTTCGATACAGACCCAATTTAGCATATATATAAATATACAAATTTTTCTCTTTTATTTATTGCGATTTATTTTTATTATTTTTAACTAAACTTTTAACTGTACTGACTTGCGCTGAATTGTCGGCGCTGAATTGTCTTGCGCTGAATTGTCTTTGCGCTGAATTGTCGGCGCTGAATTGTCGGCGCTGAATTGTCCTGCGCTGAATTGTCGGTGCTCCGTGTGTACTAGGGTGGCCCTTATTTTTTATTTTTTTAATTTTCTGTGTTGCACCCCTTGAATTGGTTTGATTCCATATAAAACTACAACACATGAAATAGGAAAGAATTTGAAGAACATTTAGAGGTAGCTCAATGTGTTCAAATCCTATTTATTTATTTTTTATTATATTTAATTAATTTTAATTTTATTATTATATTTAATCCTATTTGTTTCATTTCAGAAAAGGTATGGCTTCTAGTATAGTACCAAATACGCGCTCTAAAACTGATGTTTATCTACTTGGAAGTGAAATTACTGAAATTATTGGATCCGAGCTACCATCAATCAGACAAGCTCTTGATGTTTTTCTCTATCGCCACAATAAAAAAAAAAACTAAACGAGATGCGTCAACATATGTAATTCAGAAAATTCTGCCATTCTGGGAGAAAGCTAGAATACCAACCAAAGAAGTACATCATTGCAAGGAAAAGCTTGAGGAAGTGTTCGAAAATTGAAGGCTGCTGAAAAAGAACAAGGGACGAACATCAGCTGCAGAGAAGTTTATTAATGCGCTCGATGACCTCTTCGACATTGCACATGCGGACGCCTTAAAGAGGATTATTATCCCTAAGGATCGTGAATTTTTGATAGCTCAATGAGAAAAAGGGCGACGCGGCTGCATGACTGGGTTTGATGTCAGCCTGCACAAGAAAGAACAGAGAGCTGCTAAGAGAAAAATGGAAGAGGATCAAAGACGCACATGTGAAACTTCAAGGGTTAGTGCTTAACTTTATATAAAATCTAATGCTGTCATTTATTATTTACGTGGTTCTATATATTTTACTATATATACATTATTCTATTCTTTTCTGTTCTGTTCTATATTATTCTGTTCTATATATACACATTATTTTCATGGTTCTATACATTTATTTACTGCTGATTTTACTTCATAAAAGCACAAAACTAAGCTGGTCTTTCTTTTCCTTTCACAGAAGGCGGCTACTAAAGTAATGAAGGCTTCATCAAGCAGTGAATCAGATCCTGAAGTCAAGCCCGAAGAGCCTGAGTAGACTGCTCAGGCAGGACCTAGCACAAACGATCAGCCTCGTCAGCGTGGTCGAAAGATGGTCATTACCTCAACCTTATCTGTTGTTCTCGACCGTACCAAACTCCCTGACAGAAAGGCAACAATGTTAATGATTGAAACAGCTAAGAGCTAGGGCCATAATGTCACAGATTTGGCACTCAACCGGCAGACAATTTAGCGTTCTCGTCAACAACACCGAGAGACAATGCTTCATCTATTCAAAGAAACTTTTCAGGCGGAAGGTCCTCTCGTAGTGCACTAGGACGGAAAAATACTGCCCATTATTACCGGGAAAGAGTATTCTGATCGTCTGCCAGTTCTCGTCTCAGGAAGCGGTATCTCTCAATTACTAACAGTGGCGAAACTACCTTCTGCAACTGGACAAGCTCAATCTACTGCAGTCTGTAATGCACTCAGAGAGTGGGGAATAGAAGAAAAGGTTCAAGGTATGAGTTTCGACACAACTAGCTCGAACACAGGAAGGATAAATGGCGCTTGTATCTTGATTGAGTAGAATCTCGGACGCAACCTTCTCTTCTTCGCCTGCCGTCACCATATTTATGAGCTTGTAATAGCACGGTAACACTGAATATAAGCCGTTTTTTCATCTTCGGTATCAACCCCTCGCGGATATCCTGATGCTTCTACTTTATCCTTCAAAAAGGCGTTTATATATGGTGTGAAAAGGTTGGGTAGCTTCTGAAACCTCCACACCTCATGTATCTTCAATATTCTATACCAATGGCGAACGGCTAGGGCCACCTCAGGGCTTGTATATACACCTCTGATCTTACGCTGGTGGGTTGTATGGTTACAATCACCGTTGTTCTCCTCTGCACACTTCACGCACAGGGGAAACATGAGCTTGTGATCTATAACGACGGGTAAGATCGGCATCCATAAATCGCGAGGGGGGAGCACGTCTACGAAAGAGAGTCCAAAGTAGCGCTCATTCAAGTTAGCTGAAAACTCCTCGATGGTTGGTATGGTGGGCCCCACCATTTTTTCAGGCGCACCTACGGGTACGGATTGTTCTTCATCACGTAGGGGTATAAAGAGCAGAAGTCGTAGTAGTGGAGTTTCACGCCCTCCGTAGGCGGAAAGTATAGCTTGAATGGGTTTGTGCGCCCTCCAAACAAGCTGTCACCGCATTTGAGGGGGTCCAATACCATTGAACGTTTGATGGCCCTTATTTCTTCACGGTACTGGCATCTGTTTCCATCCGTGCATCATACTCATGCTCCCACACGATTTTGTGAGTGAACTGGGAGCCTATAAGTTGATCACGGTTACGGGTCCATGCGAGGCTGTCGGCGGGGGATCTTCCATAAAGGTCCCCTGTGACGGCACATTCAGCGCCGGGCATCCATGCCACCAGCAGCCGTTAAAGGAATACACAGTCTTCTCACCAGTGGCTGGATCCTCACTTAGGCCGTCAACCCAAAAAACGACCATTGACCTTAACGGGTACTTCACCCGTGTTGCGGGCATGTTTTATGTATACCCCGGTCTGTTGCTGTAGGTGTATGAGCCAGTAAATAGCCTTGTGCCCATAACTGCGGGGGTTGTTTCTGTGAATGATTGCTAAGGTGTCTTTAGGCATGAAGTTATTCTTGAACACTGTAAAACATAATGAGGCGATCGTGGTCGCGACTTGCAGCGGATCGCATTTGAAACGGGTTATGTACATCCTTCTAAAGGCTTGAAAGCATACTCTAAGTACACGTACGTCATTCACGCAATAACGTTCACATTCATCGGCTATATTGTATGGATTAGCTTCATTAAAACTGTGTAGTAGCGGTCAAAATCTTCACGCTCACTATCACTCATGTTGGTGTAGTTAAAGTAATGTTTGGGTGGAGGTAGTCCTACGTAATTCAAAGTTTCGTTAGTGAGGAATGTGTAAGGGAAATACCCTTTTGAAACTTCAGCGGCTACGCCCATGACCTTGGGCAGCTTTGCTAATTTACAAGGTGTGAACAGCAGGGTGTCTTTAAACTGTACATTACCTCTTATCTGCATCTGTATTAGTTTGTTGCCTCTTTTCAAGGGATCACCTGTAAATATCGCAGACGACTCGTGTTCAAGCAGCTCCTTATAAAGGAACTGTGTGTCAAATTTCGCCCCGTTATGGGCAAGAATATACACAGTCATTTTTTTTAACTTGTCCGCTAATTTGACAATATAGGATACAAAGAGTTTCACAGGGCTGCTGTGCATTCGTTTTAAAAACGTTTGTCCGTTTTCCACATTTGTGGCACTCATCACTCGATCTCCATGCACTCATCACAGATAGTCTGACTTACGAGTAAATGTGGAATACCTCTTTGGTTTCAGCGTTCGTGTAAGTTTCTATATCGTAGTACACGGTTATACAAGGGCTATTTTTAGGCTTAGCATCTTTCATATAACATACATGCTTCACTCCATCCGCCTTATATTTTTCATGACATGTAGAACAGTGAATTTCATCGCATTTATGTTTGAAATTCCCCCAATTATCCATCATGTGAAACATACCGCACTTACAAATCCTCATTTTCCTGCAAGTGCCATTTGATTTATGGAGTTCAAAGCATTTATTATTGAAAAATGTACGTCTACACACATTACATTCCCTCTTCTCGGTTTCAACTACACGACTTTCACATTTGGGGCTTTTACACTGCTCACATACCATGTAGCAATCCTTACAATGTTTCACCATATCATCAGCAAACTCGAGACAACCCTTACACAAATCATGATGCCTTCCATATTTTCGACTTTTATCATAACTGGCGTAGAGAGCCCTTATGTTACGGATGGGGAGATACGATGTTCCTGACAATCCTAAAATAAGTAGAGGTCTTGTACGATCTCTCACGCTGCTTTTAAAAACATACACAGTCCTACGACGATCATCCATTCCAAATACGACTATACGTGCATTCATTTCCTGCTCGGCCCTTCTCAGTTCTTCAGGACCCATATTACACTCAAACTCAAGCTTACAATCTGAAGCCAGTTTACGGGCACGCTGCACAACCGTGGGCAGCCAAATTTTTTGCGTCCAAGTATTTAGCACAGTGAACATATGAGCTAAGATTATTGCTATAAAACCACAACCACGATCGACGTTTAAATGCTTTCTGTAAATAACCGGAGAATTGAAATTAAGAGTATAAGGTGTGGCACTATGACCCGCAACCCGGAATACTCTGTCAATATCTACCATGAAGTTGTCCATATTGAAGGATGTACCACTTTGAGAGGCTTGCATTATACGGCCCAAGATATATTCTATCTACAGCCGCCAAACGTCTGAACGGTATTACCACCCAAAAATCGTCCCCCTCATCTGACCCGAACCTGAAGGATAACCTCGTCCGGACTTCACGTTCGTCGCGGTTCTGAAGGGCAAACTCCACAATACGTTCAACTACGCGCCGCAGTCCGTTGGTATACAGGGATCCAGGGTCAACCCTGACCACGTACCGATTTCTAGTCAGGGCAGGGGTGGGGTAGCGGTGCGCACCAACTCGAATGTTATACCATCCTCCACAGTATGAGAAGCTGCTGTGGAGGAAGTACCCGGAACTGAACAATGGGGCATATTTGAGGAAGGTACTATTGTGGGGGTTGTGTCGTAAGACGTAGAGGGTTGGGGCTCTATTACTGGGGGTCTAACAACCGGAGCAATCCTGGCACGCTTTATACCTGACGTGGAGGGCTCTTCATCATGCTTCCGCTTTGAACTGTCGCATGCTACAGGTGTCGCTGGTGAGGGTTCGTCAGCGGGGAAGGGTTCTGTAGCTGCACGGTCATCGGGTTCGTCTGTGATATCGATGATGGGGTGCTGTACATCGTCGTCATTCACGGTTCTGTGGAAGAAGAAAACAAAATATAAGGAACAGCACTCAAAATTTGTAATATTTTGTAAATGACCCACTTAGGGTGTGACGTGTTAGAGATGGAATCTGTAGAAAAATTCAGGTTCACAAGCCCCTCCACATGTATTATATCTGGCCCTACAGGATGTGGAAAAACTGTATTTATGCTTAAAATCATTAAAGATAAGGGGAGATGTTCTCAAAATTTGTGCATAAAGTAATATGGTGCTATTCGACGTATCAGTCAGTGTTCAACGAGTACCAAGATGAAATTTTGTTCCACAAGGGTGTATATGACGTTAATTCGTTAAAAGGTAATGAGCATACAGTTATTGTAATTGACGATCTCATGTTGGAAATGGATAAAACGTTTGCCGAGACATTTACAGTGTTCTCCCACATCTTAACATAAGCGTATTCTTCATCAACCAGAATCTATTTTTCAAAAATAGATACATGCGCGATGTGTCGCTAAATACACAATATCTAGTCTTATTCGCACAACGTAGAGATGTGTCACAAATTGGGGTATTAGCCAATCAAATGTTCCCGAATCAACGTAAGGAGTTTTTGGAGGTTTATAAAGAAGCCACAAGCCAGCGTTATGGATATTTGCTTTGTGACCTTCACCCGCGAAACACGTTTAGGGTGCTTCTAAGAACGAATATATTCCCAAGCGAACCTGAAACGGTGTATATTCCAGAATGACAAATAGGCTGAAGAAATATCGTGAATTAATAAAAATCTATCAACGATTGCCCCGGGCACTGCAACAGATGTTTGTTAAAAATATCGACTCCGACTTTTTAAAATGCATCTGTGAAATCTGTCTTAATGTTATAAAATGTAATGTGCCAATGAAACCCCTCAGAAGGCTCGCTTACGTCGTTACAAGAACATAATACGAGCGCTCGCTCATAAAAGTCAAACTGTGGGTAAGAAAAAGCGAATTATTGTACAAAGAGGAGGATCATTCCTACCCATCTTATTTTCAGTTTTGGGTCCTTTACTGACTAGATTAATATAATGAAGAAGGTGGTTGTGATTCCGCACGAGGTGTATGCTTCATTGCAAAGTTCAAAGATTCCAGACACGGCTCTAGAACCCCGTAAAAGTAGGCTTAAAAGAATGGAAAGCGAGTTGCTAGCCCTATTAAACAGTGAAAAGTCACCTGATGAGAAAAGGCTCTTGTACCAAGAGGCTTTGCAGAAATTTCTTCATGAGTACGAAGATTATAAGAATCCTACAGAGCTCCCCGTGGTTATTAGGCACAGCGCGAGTAGCGCTGAGCATGGCGACACAGGACCTGGGCCCGACGTTAGAGATGACCAACTAAAGAACAACGGAACAAAACATCGAACATGTGTTAAAAAACAGTCTCCCACATACAGTGAGGAATAAAGGCTTACGTCTTTATAAAATATTGAGTAGGACCCCATCATACAGTGGGCCCATACAGGCGAGGTCATTGTTGAAGGAACAAGGGTACAAGGATCCAATATCGTTGATATTGTTCATGATCTGGTGAGAAAGTGGGACAGACCCTCACCAACAGGATGGAAGCATATTAAAGCAAGACTACAACAAATAAATGTCCCCAAAACATTGATAGGTAATCTGAATAGGTTAAAAGACCTGGATCAAGTCTCGCATGTGTCACAACTGAGTACGCCATCGCCCCCAGCAGCAGCGTCTCTGAAGAAGAGAAAGAAGAGAACAAACGGCCAACCTTATCCACGTGTCTCTAAAATACGCAAATGGCTAACATATTAAGTAAACGCTATTATGACATTTCTAACCCCGCCTCCTATGGTGGCGTTAATAGACTGTACAGAGGTGTTTACGGAGTAGGGAAAAAAGATGTTGAGCTGTTTTTGCGGAAACAGGATGCTTATACACTTCATAAACCGGTGAGAAAAAGGTTTAAAACGGCCAAGACAACCTCGAATTCGATTGACTCTATTTGGCAAGCGGATTTAATAGACATGCAAAGATATTCACTGTATAATTACAGATACCGCTACATCCTATTCAAATAGGTGTATTCTCTAGATATATGTGGCTAATTCCCCTGAAAAATAAATCGCTTGAAACAGTTGCTGAAGCGACCAAAACGTTGATGTTAAAAGAAAAAAGGGCTCCTGGCTATTTTTGTACGGATATGGGGAAAGAATTTATAGGTCGCGCGTTTCAGAACATGCTGACAGAGTTTAATATCAGTTACTACACTAGAAGTTCTATACATAAGGCCTCTTTAGCTGAAAGAGTTCAACGTACCATAAAGGAACGCATACAGATATATAAAGGAACGCATACAGATATATAAAGGAGCACATACAGATATATAAACGTTCTCGGGTCATTGGCATCATCATACAACCGTTCACACCACCGGACGATTGGCACAACACCGAACGAAGTTTTAGAAAGAGGTACGCTGCCAGAGGTGAGAAGAGATGGAGCACCGCCACCACACTCTACACATTTCAAAATCAATGATTATGTAAGGCTATCACGTTCGGGAAATAAATTCGCGAAGGGATTTGAGCAAGGATGGACACGTGAGATTTTTAAAGTTCGTGCTATGAGACCTAAAGGTGAGATAATGATGTATTACGTTGAAGATTTGAATGGGGAAGAGATCGCTGGAGGCTTTTACCGCGAGGAGTTGCAGAAAGTGACATTTAATTTAGGAAAAAGTGTGTTTAAAATTGAAAAAATTTTAGGCAGCAAAGGTTCAGGAAAGAGAAAAATGTACCTGGTGAAATGGCTGGGTTACCCAGAAAGCTTCAACACCTATATAAAAGCTGCTGCAATAATGAAGCTTAATTAGTATGCAACATGGCGCCTAGCCACTTCTATGTCACACTCCCGTCCTCCTCTTCTCTGTCTGTACATCCTAACAACACCCTGGCCAACTTTGTGACAGAACTCCACGGACCCATTGAATTGGAGCGTGATTCGTATGAGGTGGGTTTATGTGAACTCCAGTTACTCTCCAAATTTTTAACTCTTGAAAATGAGCAAATCATATTTCTGATCCTTAGAAGAATCGATGAGTGCGAAAACGATACTATGGATCAGTCCTCTTCGGTGAGGAAGAGTACTATAGCACAAATGTTTCGCTAAAAATCGGCCATTATGATACAGCCATGGACATTGTGACGGGGTTAAACAAGAGCCTTGAAAAGTCGTACCTGACAAACGCTTTACGTTTTGAAATCGTAAACATAGACACGCCTGCATGCACATTGAAGTTAAAATCAACGCTTAGCAGAAATATTAAAGATAAAGACCTCTTCACAATTGTGGCCGAGGGCCGATATAGTGCAGCTCTCCAAAGAGATACCTTTCACGAGGCACAGCATGACTTGTCCAGCTTAATGTATCAGCTGAAGATGGAGAAATTGGGTGAAAGCTCTCCACCTTCAGACATGTGCTATATTTACAGCAATATCATAGAGCACCAATTTGTTGGGGACACCCAGGCGCGCCTGCTGCACATTGCACATCCCCAACCATAGAGGGAAAAGTTTGAGCGTTACATATGACAAGCCCCATTATGTGAATGTTGCGACTAATCTATTAACCAACATCTCGATATATATAAGAACGATTGAGGGAAAAAATTTCCCATTCGGTGATGGGAGCTTAACAGTGAAACTACACTTTCGCCGTTTATAATGACCCGAAGGCCATTCACAGTCTATCGAGGGGTGAGATACCAGCGTGGAAGTGGGCTTGGCTCCATTTTTATCATCCATACTACGCACCGCTGTCCTACTGTTGAAGAGGGGTGCCAGGTACTTAGGGAGGAAGGCGTTACAAACAGGTTTTAACGCGGCAGAAGACATAATGGGTCGAAAGAAGCTCTAAAAAACATTTAAAACGTACACAGGACGAAATCATCAAAGATGCAAAGAGAAAAATGCGTGGTGGCGGAAAGAAGAGATCTGCCAGGAAGAAGGGTTTACCATCACGTGGCGCTAAACGTGAAAGGAAATAAAAAAAGAAGTGCTCTAAGCGTATGAAACCTATGGCTGATAATTTTTTAACTGATATAAGCTGAGGACACTACTCTCATGAATCATAGGCTGATTACTAGTTGTCGAGAGATGTGGCACTATTTCTGACTCGTCATGGCGCGTTTCATCCATCCGTGTAGTTCACAATGCTGTAAATCGGAACTGTCCCTCTTTGATATGCCCCCACTCAGGTCTCTATTGAGCATAGCGACTTTATTACAATTAACCCATTAAACACAATTAGTTCGCCGAGTGCCCCTATAGAATTCGTGATACCCAGCTCAGGCCCTTACTTTTTTGACCCGAGCTGCATGCACATGTACGCTAAACTGCGTATAGCCCATTCTGATGGAACGGACTGCGATGATAGTTACTCAGCGTACCCTGAAACCAACTTTTTACACTCCATATTCAGCCAGTGTGAGGTGTATTTAAATCAGGTTAACATCTCGGCAGGAACGGGGTATTATCACCTACGAGCCTATCTGGAAAATGTCCTCAACTTTTCAAAAGAAGCGAAGGACACCTTTTTAACCGCCGAGGGATTTTACCATACTAAAGATGAAAATGGTATAAAGCATAAATTTAAAAATTCTAAAAAAAAGATATACGAATGTTTTGGACGTCTTCATACAGATTTCACATTCCAGGAGAAACTGCTTATGAACGGGGTGGATATGAAGTTGAAGCTTACCCGCACGATTCCTGAGATCTGCATAAATCTGGGGTCTGATCAAGAAGAGGGCGCGAAACCCGTTGTGATTCACATAATGGAGGCGTATTTGCGTATACGCCGAGTGAAATTAAGTTCGCCAAAACAAATAGAATTGAGAAAGACTTAATACACGCCACAGTAAAATACCCAATTAACAGGGTACAGATCAAACTATACACGGTGCCCGCCGGGTTGGCCTCGAAGCAACTAGAAAACGTGGCCCTTGGAGTTCTACCTAAAAGGATATTAATTGGAATGCAGGACCACGCCTCGACGAATGGAAAATATAAAAAGAGTGCCTTTAAATTCGAGAATTTCGGCCTTAAAAATATACCTATACGTAAATGGCATCGCTTTGGGAGGGACTATGACGTTGATTACTCATCAGACGCTGTGTTCCCTCTGCGCGAGAGCTTATAGTATCTGGCTCATAATACAGGTGCATGTGACGAGCTTGGGTTTGGTGTAACGCAGAAAGAATTTGTCGAAGAATTTAACATTTATTCTTGATATTACGCCTGACTTGTCTGCTGGCGTAAATACGCACTTAAGTCCACAACAGAGTGGAATATCTCAGTCAGGTTGGAATTTGCCAAGCCTATAGACGCGCTATAAGTGTGCTAGTTTACCTCGAATCACAGGCACTAATAGAAGTTGATCATTTCAGGAACGTGGTGACAGACTTTTAAAATGGACGCGAATACACTCCAGAGAGTAATGAAAAGTGACCGAATCACACGCTCCAAATTTATCGGTGTGTTTGCAAAGAATGAAATATTGAAGTTGCCAACTACGAGAAACTGGTACGGGGTTATCGTTAACACCGACATTGTGGGGGGTGAGGGGATTCATTGGTTTGCAATCTATTTCAAAAATAGGGAAAGAATGTACTATTTTGACTTACTCGACGCTCAGCCGTGGAATGATTCTGTGGTTGTGCAGTTTATCGAACAGATACATGTACCTGAGATTGTATGGAACCCGTATCTTCAAGGATATTATAGTAACACGTGCGGAATGTACCGCCCTCTCATTTCTCATGCACATGTCACGGGGGAAGGGATTTATAATTTTTTTTAAATTATTCGATTTGCGCAACACTGAAATGAATGATAAAAATGTATGCAGACAGATAAAAAAAAGGTTCCCATATGTTAGCACCCGCTGTATTGTGTAAAGGTGTATGTCTATATTGTGTAAAGGCCTATTTGTACCCGTTAAAACTTATTTAATGGACACTGGTTCCGCTTTGTACATGTTTTCTACCATTTAATAAATTAAATGAAAATACAATGTTTTGTTCTTAAACCCTCAAAAAAATACTTACATTAGTTCCCGATACCTGGCACTCGTTGGACCAAATGTCAGCCAATACCACGACCTCTGTGTTCAGATTGCTGGTTTGGTTGTGGGGTAAAACATCCATAGCATTTATTCCCCTTTCATCAAAACGAAAAGTAGTTATAATACGATCAAGTTCCACATCGGTCCTATAAAGTTAAGTAAAATTAAATTAGTTAATTAAAGAGCTACAATAAAAGAAAATACCACGAATTTTAAAAATTATAATAAAAAATCAGATATCCTGACAGTTTTCAAAAGTATGAGTGCTAAGACAACGTCTGCCGACAGCGGGTCTCGAACCCACAGACAATTCTTAAAAGTTTTGGTAATTTTAAAATCCTACTGCGGTGCTGTCTTTAAATTATCGAGAAAAGTATTATTAAAGCTCCACCACGTGTGTATTATATATATATATATATGCCGAAATAACCACGAAAGAAGCAGACAATAATTAAAAGCGAGTATGCTAATTTACAGCTCAAAAGTAAGATTAGCTGGGTGTGCTATGTCCGTCTGCCTGCAACGGGTCTTGAACTAGCAGACAATTCTTAATAGCTTTTAATATTTGTATTGTAAGTTTTTAATATTTCTAAAATTCTACCTGTACAAGAAATGTGCAAATAAAACACCATATATATATATATATATATATATATATATATATATATATATATATATGTTAACCCCTCCGTCTATGGGCTGGGTTGCTTCGAAGTCGACGGGGGCTCTGGTTAGGAGGCAGCAACGGATCTGTTACTTGCAGTAGTTTCTTCTATACTACTCTCCGAGTTCTTCTTTAGTGGCTTGGAGGATTCTGAGAGGCTTATTAAATTCTCTGAGGGTTACCCCCGATTCTTCTTGTAATGTATCGGGAGATTTTAATGACTAAGTTTTCTGAAGAGAGCACGGCTCGAAGGAGAAGATAGACTTTTTATTTACTCTAATTTACTGCTAAAATGTTACAGGTAATGCTCAGCCTCGTAGTTTGAATCAGAATGAACATGGAAGAAGTTATTGGGGTTTATATACCCCGGTCCTACTAACATCATCATTATTAAATGTTGAAGAGGCTGCATTATTTTTACACAATATTTGAAAATAAAGTAAATCTTTTAGCTGTGGTAATGTTTAAACGAATAAACAAGATATTTGAGGATGAAGCCATATTTTTATCTTAAACCGCGTATTTCTAGATCTGATGTTATCACGATCTGCCAAGTTAACAAAAAGTGAATTTGGACTATGCATCTTTACACTAAAATATGCATATGAGTAAGTAAAATTTAAAAGTTTAAGATTTACAATTAAATGCTTAGGCAAGACATGACTTCATCTTTTATAACAAAGAGAGAATGTATCCGAAATATGAACATTGCAAAAAGTTTTTCAGAATTCATTATTAAGCTAAATCTAAAAATGATTAAGAAATTTAAAAAAAAGCAAGTCATCAATTATTTGGCAAAGTAGAAAGCACATCAAAATTTATCCCAACGGAAAAATAATAATATCGCCGAGTGTACATTCCTAAATGGCGACATAATGTCATGTCGGACATTTAGTACAATCTAAATACATCACTGAGTACGGTGTAATTTTGGTTTATTACAATTATGATTACAATTACGGATTAATTTACATTCGTTTATTATCGTATTAAAATACATTCATTATTTTATATTAAATTATTATCGTTACTTAAATACATTAATTAAATTTAAATTATTATCATTAATTACAGTTTCATTTTAAAGTACGGTACATCAATTACATTATTAATTACATTGGTCATTTACAATTCTTACAGTGTTTTTATATTCATATATGGTTATTAGTACAACACAGAGTACATGGGCACATACGGTATATATTTATATATATATGACATACATGATTTAACATAACGCATGATAATGTGTTATAAATTGTAATTAGAGCGAGAAGAGATTTTTCGTTTTCAGATGTTCAATTTATGCTGTGATCATCGAATTGCATACACTTGCATAAGCATTTTCGAGTTCATTGCAAGAGGTGAACGCACTTAAAAGAAAGAGTAAAAAGAATACATGTGAACGTACTTACATGTAAGGTAATTATGTACGTCCTCAGTGGACTTGTACGAATGCCTAAACTATTGTACACATATTGGTAGTCACACAATAGGTTGACAATAGGTAGCTGAATGAATAATTAATAAAATTAACAAAAGATAAAGGTCAAGAAGGGACATGGATGTATGAATGAACAACATTTACATAATGACGTATAGAGTGTAAAGGTTTTTATTATTATGTTAAAGAATTTACCATACATTGAATACGAAAGATATCCATATACTAAATACGTGATTCAGTATTCAAGGTATGGAAAACGTGAAGGGAATTAGGTTACTTTTATGATGTCATTATTGGGAGAAATTAAAGGAGACGAATTAGAGACAAAGAGTGGGTATTAAGGACTAAGTACAACTACGGGTTCCAATCCTGTTATAATAAATTCTCTAACAAATGCAAAAAATTGTAATATGGATACGACTAAACCATAGAAATGGTAGGTCGCATGGTTGTGACACTGAAACAAAATAGAAAGCAACAAATAAAAATTTTATCCAAACTCTCATCAGGCGACTTTGGTTCCTCATGTAAAAATGAATATGGATTATTCATTGTTCATTTTTACAGGGCTCTCCTCTTTAAAATGATATTAATACAATAATATAATACAATACAATTGAGAAAATAACATCCTAACGAATTCAAATTAGATGATGACGAACTTTTCTTTACAATACAAATTTTATACAGAATGAGTGAGTTCGGGTGATTGGGTACAACGCACAGTAATCAAATCTTTAACATGACACTTGCTTAGAGAGTTATTATAAAATATAAAAATGCAAAGATTAATACTTTAATTTTATACAAACAGAATAAAATTATTAATAAGTTAATTTTAGACAAAGAATGATATTATTAAATTAGTTATCATGATTGTACAGTTAATAAACTAATTTTATTGACTAGTGTAGGTGAAAATCGAATTACGTAGTGGATGATGTATAGACCTGTGGTCTAGTGTGTATTTGTGTGTACTAGGTACAGAGTGTAGTGGTTTGTGATATGTCCAAATGGGGAAAAGGGATTTATCGTTGAAGTTATACATAAATGCGCATACGTATATATACGTGTACGTAGAACATGAGTATTGAGTATGTGGATTATGAGAGTGATTGGTTCATCCCGTGAAGAACTAGATCATTAGTGGTCATTGGTGGATTAGGATTATGTCCGTATATATATATTTATATATACACTTTAAGGAACAGATTAGCTTTGGTTAAAATAACTTAATAAATGCATGAGCAAAAATTTATATAAGGGGTTCCATAAAACAAACCTTAGCCCCCCCCCCCCCCCCCCAATTTGCAGCTTACATGTTTACTTATATCGAAATAGTTTTTAGTGATTATAAAAATAAAATATATAAAATTCTTTATTTATTGCAGGTATTAAAATTACTCTAGCTGATGAAGTGATAATATAATGGCTTCTCAATTAATTGGTGATTCGAAAAGGCAACGTGTGATAGATCGCATACGAGCAATAACATTTCGGGAAGCTCGTGATGCTGGAGCCACCTTTATAACACGTTCATGGGTTGCCAAAAAGTTGCGAAGAAGTGAGGCCTTCGTCAAAAGAAATTGGAATAAAACTTTGGATGAATGTGAAATGGATACAACCAAATCTGGGCGCCCAAATTTGCCACTTTCAGGAAACAAAGGACATCATTGAAAGCGGTACGCGTAAGCGGAAAAACAGCTGTGCTAAACTTTCTAAAGAGATCGAAGTGTTAAAAGAAAAGATCGTTAGTGGTGAGATCATTCGACTGTACCGTCATAGGCAAGGCTTAAAGCCTTGGCATGAACTTCCAAAGCCAAGAAAAACTCAACTTAACATCGATGACAGAATGTGGTTTGCCCATTATCTTGAAGATTGGGATGTGGATGATTTCATGCATTTAGCTGTCTCCGATGAATTTTTTGTTTAGGTAACACGTCGGCCTAACTACCAAAATGATCGAGTGTGGGCCACAACACCAGATGAAATCGATGACAATGAACATTATCGCGAATTATTAAAAAGTCCAGACTGTGTTGGTGTGTTTGTTTTGTTCACTGCAAAGAAGCTCATGTGGGTGCTGAAGCCAAATGGTTAGTGTTGGGATGGACAGTATTTTCGTGATAATATTCTATCCCAGCATGTCATTCCTTTTCTAAGAAACCCAAACAATGTTATGGATGTCGATCAGGTCACACTTCTGCACGATAAGGCCCCCTGCTTTAAGGCATTAGCCACTCAACAGTTGTTGCGGAACCATGAGATCGGTTTCTTTGGAAATGAAGAATGGCCAGGAAATTCTCCTGACCTGAACGTCTGTGAACACATTGGATCAGTTATAAAGGACAAGGTTGAATGTCTCTTGTTTCAAGAACCTGCAGCAAATCGATTTTCGAAGGATACAATGACGCAACACATTGAAACTGTTTTAGCAAATTTGCGTAACGATCAAGATCTATTCATGTCACTTTTGGCAAGGTACCCAAAGCGAATTCAGGCTGTCTTGGAAGCCAATGGCGGGAACACCAAGTTTTAATTGTTTCTCATTAAATGCAGGATTAAATTCTCTTGTGTAAGGTATGTTTAGTTTTACTGTACCTCTAATGGTTTAGGCCATGGGCGGGGGGGCTAAGGTTTATTGGAGCCCCGTATAGTAAGCAAAAATAATTAAGATTAAATAGCATAGTTAGCACTTACACGCAATGAAATAGTTTATTGTAATACCCAATGATTTTAGCATAAGGTTTGTGTATATATAGTAGGCCGGGTCCAGGTCACGATTTTGCTTAGGTACATATTGTGAGGTTGATTATCTTGTAATAGAAGTATCCACACCAAATATCAAGGCTGTGGGACCTTCGCTACCCCTCCCTACCGATACTCACTTTTTTCCATATGAATTTGTATGGGAAATAGGCCAAAAATCGAAAATCGTAAAAATCGACCCTAAATATTAATTTTTTTTGCTTTTGTAGTAATGCCTAGTTAAGAATATTAATTTTTGTTTAATTAAGATTATAATGTTTAATATAAATCATTTACTAATAATTGTGAAATTGTTTGAAATTGTTTAAAATGGAGTTGGCAATCCTGAACAGAGGCCGACAGAGCGGGCTACCCCCAAAGGAGTCAGTCTTTAGGCAGCGCGTTAAGCGTGAGGTTGGCGCCATGTAACGTAAAATTTAATTAATTGTTTGTTATAGTAAAATTCCGTACTCGCATCCCCCTAAATTACTTAAATCATTTTCTGAATAAATAAAATATTAACAAGTGTTAAAAGAGTGTTAATGAACCCCCCCTTTGTTTTGTAACGGCTTTCATAGTCTCGGCGTGGCTACCAGAATCTTATACGGTACAGCGAAAACGAGTGTAGAGAAAGCAAGCGATAAATGTAATAGAGACCAGAAAGCAAATTAAATAAGGAAGGAAATAAAATAATAAAAGTGTTCACTATATTTGGTGGCAGCTAACCTTATTAAATTGTTATCAATTTAATAATACGAACCCATGCACTCCGTTAGGCTTAGGCATTATTTTTTCGTCTCTGATAAATAGGAATTCAAAATTTGTGCGTGTGTTCTTTCGACTAATCACGATCGTTTTCACGTTCTCCGTATAAAGAAAATTAGTGGATATTCTGTTTCGCTACCCGTTTTAGAGTAATTATCAAATTAAGCAAAAATTCATTGTGAATGTAATTTCAAAATGGCGCATCGCCTTCAACATCCTTATAGCATCCCTTACAAACTTCGCGCCTAAAAATTTAATTTTTTTTCTTTCTTTTCGGGAGTTCGTTGATTCTGAAATGTTCGTTTGTTCCATTTTTCGTCGTACGGTTCCGCTACTTTTCGCAGTCTAGTGACTCAAAATTTCTTTTAGTCGTGGTGCAGAGTCGGTAGAAAAACTTGTCTGACTCAATATTGCGAGTCATTATTACGTTAAATTTCGTTCATTAGGTCGGAGAGGACATAGTTTTGAAAATTTATCGTGCTGCCTGAGGACTCAATTTTTCTTTTTTTCGTCTCTTCCACTGTTATGCCTGTTCAGCTTACCTTTGTTTACTTTTTGTGTTTAAACTTTTGGAATTAGTGATAATTGTGATAATCATAATAATAAGAATAATGATTAATAAATAAATTTTATACGGTCCTGTCAAAATGTTTCAACGAAAATTTGTACCGCATTTCTAGGTATATATACATATATAGTATTGTAAAACATTTCATGAACATGAAAAATTTTCTGGGTTTCATTAGCAGATTTTTGATTATATTTCGATTGGTTGTACATAAATTATAATGATAGGTTTATTTTATTGTTTATGTAGGTTTACGGGCTTTTTGCTTCGCTTCGCTTCGCGCTAAAATAGGATTACGTTACATTTCAAGGGACAGTCGAAAATAATCTTAAACATATTAATTTGTCAGATTATAGGCTGGCCGTATAGGATTGTGTTAGACTTCAAAATAAGCTAAATTCGTTTAACTGAAATAGAGAAATTGTGTTGTGAAATTTTCTATAAATTTTTGTTGGATTTTTTTATATACTCATTAATTATACACTTATATATTAACTTATACGTATATATTAGTTATATATATAATTATATATATTTATATAGTCAAAATTTGGTAGGTAGGCTGATTTATCTATTTTTTTCCGTTCCTTTCGTTCATTTTCACGACAATTCCGACATATTTTGTAAAAGGGCTATTGTATTGTACTAGAGAAAGATTTCTTGTAGGCCTGTCGTTAAATATTGTTCGGAGATTAACCGTTACTACGGTATATGTCTATTGAGTATTAAATTTTTAGTTATTTAACGAAATTTTAATTGGTTTAACATAAATAATAATAGAATTTTCTTTAATAAGCACAAATGTTATGCAATAAATTCTAAATTGTTCTTTCCGCGCATAGCGTGGAATTTATTAATTATAGGCCTAAAAGTGTAGCAGTAAATTTTATTTTTATTTTGGCGGCCAATGTGAGTTACGGTACACATATTTTACGAAAGCTGGATATTATTATTATTATTTTTGAATTACAGAAATTGGTGTAGAAAATTTTCATATAGTTTCTTTACGTTTTATAAATGCATTCAATTTTATTTTTATAGGTAGGCCGATTTTTATTTCTTCCAGTTCAATGAAAATGGTTAAATTTTTATTTGGAATTTAGATTGTATTGTAAAAAGGATGTTTTGAGTTGATATTTTAATTTGGGTATTAGAAATGAAAAATGTATTTTTTTTAGTTCGAGCGTTTGCGTAGAAAAGATTACAAAAATTGTCAGGATATAATGCAGTTTCATTCAGTTAGGGATATTTGTATAGAGGTTCGCTTACAAACAAAGCGACCGCTCTGAATTATGCAATGTTTTGTGTTTGTTTACAGTAAGTTGCGTGTATTTTTAGTGCATATTATCTATTCTTATTTAGTATAACGATGCAAATTTTTAGTTTCACTTGGAAACGATAAATTACTGGGATTTTTGTGATTTGCAAACCATACTGGGGTTTCTGTTGAAGGAGAGAGTTGTCTCTCAGATGTAATTTGCGAATTGCGAGTTCAATTCATATGAAATTTGACGTTTCAAGTTGACATTACTGTATTAAAATAATTTTCGGTAGTAATATTTAAATTTTTTTAACTTTTTAATAACTTTTTGGGCAAATTATTGTTGTTTAAACCTTCAGTCGGATACTAATGCATTTGAAACATTGGCTCGAGTGTTCCCTCGGAAATGGAGCCTTCTAGATAGCCAGTAACGTTTTTGTGGCGTCTTCGTTTGCTCCTCCTCAAAGGGCAAGAGGGTTCATGATTGTCAGAGAAGTGACAACATGAAGTTTCTGGGGTTCATTTTTGTCTTTTGTGTTTGAAAGTATCGATGTGATTTCTGACGGTAGTTTGAACAATAATATTTCTTAAATTATACTAACAGTTACTATGTATGGGCGCTTTTATATTTATACTGTACAATTTTGTTTCGTGCGTTTTATGACCTTTTTTATCTTCTCCGCTGTAACTGCCATAAGTGACCTTATTGGTAGCTTGATGTGATTAAATTTTTGCGAAATTTTTAGATTTGTCATTTTTTTTCTCGTGAATTTGGCCAGAGCAAATGTGTAGTTATTGTTTCGAAGTGAACTGTCGAGAAAATTCGGTAAATTAAATATTAAATAAATGATAAGCAGTACAGAAACGTTTCGAATAAACTTTTTTTTCAAAATTTCGAGAGGCTCGGTTTGGAGACAACCAAGTTGAATCCAAGTTCCATCCATTGAGTTTAGTCGACCGGATAGGTGATCGATCACCAATGATGAGAGAGAGAGAGAGAGAGAAGAGAAACCAGATGGCGCAGGGACTTGGCGCAGGACAGTTTCGGAAGAGAAGAGAAACTTCGTGTGCAGGGTCTTGGCACACGAAAGTTTTCGATCGAAGATGGTCTACTGGTATTTTTCGGGCAGTAGCTGGTCACGCTGCTCGAATGCTTCGCTAAATATGTGTCGTAGCACGCGGTAGGCAAGCCACGAGAGCTTGAACGGGTGTTTACGACTGTACTGTCCATACAGACATACAGTAGGTTCGTTGGGAAACGGCCTACGGCGGAGTGATCGTTTGATTGTTGCCAGTAGGAGTCTTTCAGCTGGACGTAGGAAGAGCAGCGTTCACCGACAAAAGTGGAGATGAGACAAGGCGAGTTTCTTCATCGACTTCTAGAATTGCAAATTCCGTCCAATTCCAGCGCGTGGTCCCGCTTTCAGTATATCTCCCCCCTGATCCTTTTAGAATTGGACGTCTCTCTTGTTTTTTTTCGCCATTGGGAGAGAGAGGAACCATTATAGCGTGCTGCCCTGTTGCATGTTGATTGATGCAATCCCTTGCATTCTTGCGAAGTGAGCAGAGAGCTGCGATTGAAAATTGAAGAAGTCCGTTATCAGCGTGCGGATTGTGATCTAAACAACGTCAGCAAATTAATGTACTGATTATTATTATGTAATGAAATTATAAGTGAAAGGGTGCGATTATTGCCCATATTTGTTGTGTTTTTCGTGAAATAGTATGTGCGCTCTTGGTCAGTATTTTATGTAAACTTTTTCTTATTTTTTTCTATGTTGCCCTGATAGTAACTGTATAACTATACAAATAATTGTTTCAAATGTAAAGCGATCTTTGATGAGAAATCGCTGGAATAGATTGTGAACTTGAAATTTGTGTAACCAATGTAAGAAAATTTTCGTTATTTTTTTTGGCATGTGTAGATTAGTTACAGGTTGTAATTTAATTAACAGTGTGAAATGTTATTTTATGCAAATGTGAAAATTATAAAGTTTTCCATTTTTTTAATATGATACAAAATATATGTGGAATTTGTCATTCTAATTATTTCTTGTCTATCAACTTTGAATTTGTTAAAGAAAAAAAAAAGAAAAAATTGCAAAATATATAAATTTGTTGAATAAATTTATTAAATTTGTTAAACGATATTAATAAGTTTTCCTAATGAAAAACTTATTTTCAAGGGGGTGATGCGAGTGTAGTAATGCCTAGTTAAGAATATTAATTTTGTTTAATTAAGATATAATGTTTATATAAATCATTTACTAATAATTGTGAAATTGTTTGAAATTGTTAAAATGGAGTTGGCAATCCTGAACAGAGGCCGACAGAGAGGGCTACCCCCAAAGGAGTCAGTCTTTAGGCAGCGCGTTAAGCGTGAGGTTGGCGCCATGTAACGTAAATTTAATTAATTGTTTGTGCCCCTCTCCGACGTAAAATGTTATAGTAAAATTCCGTACTCGCATCCCCCTAAATTACTTAAATCATTTTCGGAAAAATAAAATATTAACAAGTGTTAAAAGAGTGTTAATGAACCCCCTTTGTTTTGTAACGTTTCATAGTCTCGGCGTGGCTACCAGAATCTTATACGGTACAGCGAAAACGAGTGTAGAGAAAGCAAGCGATAAATGTAATAGAGACCAGAAAGCAAATTAAATAAGGAATAAAATAAAATAATAAAAGTGTTCACTATATTGTGTATATATAGTAGGCCGGGTCAAGGTCAAGATTTTGCTTAGGTACATATTGTGAGGTTGATTATCTTGTAATAGAAGTATCCACACCAAAAATCAAGGCTGTGGGACCTTCGCTACCCCTCCCTACCGATACTCACTTTTTTCCATATGAATTTGTATGGGAAATAGGCCAAAAATCGAAAATCGTAAAAATCGACCCTAAATATTAATTTTTTTTGCTTTCGGATGGCCAAAATCGGGTTCCCCGGCACGAATTACATCAGAATAGACCATTCGCCAACTTTTTTGAGATCGGGGGGGGTAGGGGGTAGGGTCTTAAATCCGGTACTGACTCATAGCACCGGATATAAGACCTAATATTACATTATTTTTGTTTTTTCCTTTCCAGATTCCTATTTAGGTACCTAGAATGTTAAAAGTTTGTATTAAAATACGTTATTTAATTTTAAAATATCAGTAATAAATAAAATATAGTTAAAATCTTATTAAATTAAACTCACACCCAAAAGCCACTGAGGGTGCGCAAAATTTTTGGTTTATGACAATTCTTCTTCGAAATTTAGATGTAAAATTCAAGAAAATTATTGAGCCGGTCATGAAAAACAACGCTTACTTCGCTAATCCTGAAAATATACTTCTGTCAATGGTTTCTGACGAACGATTACATATTAGAGAGCTAGCAATTCAAAAGATAATTCTTTCCAGAACTGGGTTTTCAGGAGCCAGAAATTTTGAGCTACGAAGATCTATAAATTTTCTAGCAAATGATTATATTGATTTGATTAATTGGAATGAGCAGATAATCATTCCTCCACCTTTGCTAAGTAATTTTACCAATGAGCAATTGCTTCAGATTAGAACTAAACCTCTAGAAATACTAGATTTCCCATGTCACAGCCAAAGCGTTGAACGGGGTGTGAACTTAGTAACTAAATCTAGCCAGGAAAGAATTGGTTATATTAATCGGCATAAATTTATTTTATATACTTTAGAGTCTAGAAAAGAACTGCCTACTTTTGAGTGGAAAGGTCAATGGAAGGAATAAAAAAAAACATTAGTTTTAGGTCAAAGATTTTATTCAATTTCTATCTCTTAATTTCTAAATTTCTACCAATAGCTAAAAATTTCTGTATTAAATTTTTTTTTCATGTTTTTGTATTTTTTTAAATTTTTTTCATTAAAAAATAAATATAACAGTTTTATAAGCGAACTTTTGTAATAATAAAAAAATTTCGAAGTAAATCGCAAATTATTTCGAATTTTACGAATTTTCTGAAAAAACAAACTGGTAGGGTGGGGTAGGGGTCCTCAGAATTAAAAAATATTTTACCAGGGTGTTACTATGATTGAACCACCTCACACTATGTACGTAAGAAATGAAAAATTTCGACCCGGCCTAATATATAGTATATATAGTGTGCATACGTGTGTGTGTGTGTGTGTGTGTGTGGATTCGGGAGGTTTTCGAATTAACAAAGTTATATAATAATTTAAATTGAGAGTAGGGTTATAGAATCTTTTAAGTTTAAGTCAATTATCATTATTATTATTATTATTATTATTATTATTATTATTATTATAAAATCCTTTAAGTTCAAAAGGTAGTATTTAAGTATTTAATTAAATCAGTTATAATAAATTCTCTAACAAACGCAAAAAATGGAAATATGGATACGACTAAACCATAGAAATGATAGGTCGCATGGTTGTGACACTGAAACAAAATAGAAAGCAACAAATAAAATTTTTATCCAAACTCGCATCAGGCGACTTTGGTTCCTCATGTAACAATGAATATGGATTATTCATTGTTCATTTTTACACACACACACACACATATATATATATATATATATATTATATTAGACTGGTCCAAGCTTATAGGGGCAATTTTTACATTGTCTTACCCCAGGAAAATGTTAAGCATGTTGACAACAAGCCATTAACAGAGTTTGAGTGAAATCAGACGATATTTATTAGTGCCGCCTGGATGCCAAAATTTGTGTTGCAAATTAAGATTCACGAAAATTCGGGCATTTGTAATTGGCATATTTTTATGGGTTAAAATGCATATAAAATTTTACACAACTTTCCACACCACCCAAGAGGTAATTGCTCGGCGCGTTTTTTACTTTACTTTGAACGAAGTCCCTCAATCATGGTCAATTTCTTTGCATCAGGGAACTGTTGTTAGTGTCTCTCCACAACTTGTAAGAGGTACTGAACCTGATCTTCGTTATTTGTTAGATGATTGCTAAAGTTCTGAATCAGTGCTACAGCCCTCTCCGCGTTGTCATTTACGACATTCATTGTCTTAACGTAATTACTAGCGATCTGGTAGTCGTCTCTGCTACTCCACTCCGCTGGATCGACTTCAAAAAAAGCTGACGGTAGTGATAGTTTATCAAAGTACTGGCGAGTAACGCTAGTGACGAAACTGGCTAGAACTTTTTCATGCAAATTGGGTAGTGTGTGATCCAGGGTTATTCGCTTGGGTGGTTTTACAGAACCCTTGGCATTTAATGGCTGAACCATTTCTCGCTTCACTTCCAGTGACGCGCCATCATCATAAAAAGAAAGTGCAATGAGCTCCTCACTTAAATAGTGTACCATAGATGACGGCAGAGCGCTTTAGATGCAATTCCTGAGATTTCTTTATCCTCATAGATTTTTAGTTGTTTGAGAAGTGCCAAATCGTTTCTAGGAGCGGAACAGGCGAGAGGAGCCGCAAACCAGGCAGGTGTGTAGTGGCGCATGGCAAACATCGCAAAACGTTTCATCCCAATTTGCTCGTATGCAGTCGTTTTAAATTGCGAGCTAAAAAGAACTATCTTAATGGCATATATAACTCGCGCCATCCATCTTGCACGGTGAAGAGCTCCTGGTTGCTGAAATTTTACGCCACGGGGTATCGCCCATGTAAATCAATGTCAACTCAAGAAGCTCCCTATAATCTGCTCGTGGTTGGATTTTGTCGAGATGATGTTTGCAGATGGTGACAGTCTTTTCTTTCTCTGGTATATCGACATCTACAATATTGAAACGCTCCTTATCTATCGCTGCCCAGGACTTCTTGAAGCGCTGGAATAATATAATATCGGGTCTAGCGGTGGTACCGTAACACTTATCGAAGACGGATAATATTACAATTTCATTGATATGGTGGGGGCAAGGTAGTCCTAATAGTTGTCTTTCAAACTTGTTTTCAAGGATTGTACAAGCTCCATTCTTGATACCAGAGTTGCTAGCAGTTGTATCGAAACACATGGCCTGCACACGACCGCGCAAATCCCAATCATCAAAGCATTCTATTACAGCTGTTGCAATTTGTTCACCTGTTCCGGAAACTAGCCTAGGCACTGCCAGAAGCTTAGACATTCCTTCCCCAGAAACAATAACAGGTAGTCTTTCTGTAGTATCATTTCCTGTTAGATCTGGGACTAATTTACCATCCCAATGAACAGTAAGAGGAATATTAAAATTAAAGGAGTGTTTAATGTCGTTAGCAATCTTTTTGTGAATTTCAATCCTTCTTCTACGTATTGTCAACATCATGTCCAAGAGAAGTAGCAGCAGCTGACAGTACGACAATAGCATTGCGATCACTCATTTTTGTTCGATCCAATGCCATAGACAAGTCAGGTGATACGATGTGTTTACCTCTACTGGACCGTCTCTGTTTATGCAAAGGTTGAGGGATATATGACATACTCGGTTCTTCTTCGCTGCTGCTGCTGCTGCTACTACAATAAGCAACAGCTACGCCCATTTTATTTCGGTTTGCTTCTGCTTCTGCCAACCTTTCATTTGCTTCTTTCTGACATTTCCGGAAATCTTGACGTGCTAGCTTTTCGTCCACATTGCCTATGTAGCCTCTCCTTCCTTTCTCTCGCTGGGCATGTAGGAATGATTTATCTTCATCTATTGACATCATCTGCAAAGCATTTGCATGGGCAGTATCGAAAAGATCATCTAAACATTTTTGAAAAGAAGTTTCTTTTTCTATTTGAGTCTTTGTACGCTTAGATTTTGATTTCTGAACTGCTCTGAAACTATCGTACATTTTCTGAATCTTTGACAGTGCATTGTATTCAGCTATAGTAGGTATTCTGGCCATTTCCAAAAATTTTAGGACCTCACAAAACACAAGTTTGGATGCTTCCTTGTTAGCTTGAAAATACGACGTAGCACATCTCCATTGGAAGGAAATTTCCTTCCGCCAATCGAATCAATTGGCTGACCAAGTAGCCATATTTCTGTTCTATTTCTTGTTATTGATGAGCTCGACATAGTAAACAATTATTTAACAGTAATCTTCGATGGATGAAAGAGTGGTAACCACACAATAAAGTAAACAATGGCACAACAACCTCACTTGCCGTCTAAGATCAAACTGAGTCAGGTCTACCGCGTGATAACACCCTCACCCCCAACTCCACCCCCAACACCTACACGATGGATCAGTATGACCGTATGACTGAACTGATTAGGCCTGAGACTCCAGTATAGCGTGGGAAAGTAATGAAACTGCATTTGTAGGCAACCTGCGACCTCAAGCGTAAATTGAGTTCTTTACTAATTATGACAATAATTTTGGATGGGGTGGCAGCACCTCTCAGAATATTTCAAATTAGCTCAAATTTCTCTGGTGGCCTTTCCTTAACAGTGTTAACGATATTAAAGGGGAAGACATAATTTCAAAAAAACATTTTTTGGACCAGTCTAATATATATATATATATATATATATATATATATATTTTATATATAGGGTGTCACTAGGTAATAGGGGGAAAATTAAACGATGGATATTTTCCTATGACACCCCCTAAAATTGTTCCATTTGGTGTAAAACATACGGAAGAGAAATTTGGTCCTGATTGGTCATCATTTAAAGGTCGCCCTCGTCACTGAAAACAAGACCCATTTGTTGACGTCAACAAGCTGTTCAGTGTTCACAGCTTGGGCCGAACCAGATAATAAAAAACAAGGCAATTTGGTGAAATAACGAAAGTAAGACACTTAAAAACGCAAAGAATACAAACAGTTTATTATATAATCAAAATAGAAGACATAATTTGGCGAATAATGGTACAAAATGGAGAAGCAACAAAAGCAAAACTTTGAGAAATAAAATACATATACAGTAGCAGAATAATTGGTGGTCATACGCTGATCAGTGATTAGTTCTTTCGCGTCCTCACTAATGCTGATTTGTTCGGAGCTGGGTGTTGCTTTCTGTGGTCAGTGACAACTTGAACGAGGAACTGGAGCTGTTCTTCTTTCACTGTCAACTTTCCGTTCAGCTCATTCACCAGAGCCACGGCCCGTTCTGCTCTGTCGTTCACTACTGCAAGTTTGGAGACCACATCCCGAGCTTGCACGTATTCAGAGTTTGACGTCCATGAACTGGGATGGTGGAGCAGAAAGCAATCTGGCAACTGAAGTTTTGAGAAGAATCCTCGGGTGTTCTTTGTGATCAGTTGCTCCAGTCCTTTGCTGTCACTGAGGAACATAGTATCAAGAACCAAAGGTCGTTTTGGCGGCATGTGAGGGGCTTCTTGATCTAACGCTGCAACCATGCTGCACTTCACTTCCATCGATATCCTCTCATCAAAGAACGCCAGACCCACTGCCTCCTCCGAATGGTACCACAGGTGCGCAGACAGCTTCTTGGTGGTACCATCAGAGATCTTCTTGTGCGGGTATCGAAGGAGCGTCCTCATCAATTCCCAATCATTCAGCGGAGCTTCGATGGACAGATGAGCTGTTGCCCACGCTTTCATGTAAACTAGAACAGAAAAGGGCAGATATCTCGAATTCCGCGTTCCTCAGTGTTCGTCAGTTTAAACTGTCTTCGGAAGAGCCAGATCTTGATGGCATAGAGCCCCTTAGCCATCCATCTCGCCCGGTGCATAGCACCAGGGGCGCGGAAGTTTAGTCCCTTGTATGGAACTCCTCCAAGAAAGATGACGGAAAGATCGAGGAATTCCTGATAGTCATCACGAACTTGAAGTGCTTGTGATTTTGCAAACTCAATGAGCTCCGTTCTATGCTTAAAAATAGCTGCTTTGGTGAACGCATCTGTGTCCGCAGTTTGGAACTGTTGCTGGTCAATGCGGGTCCAATAATCATGGAAGCGCTTGAAAAGCAGAATTTCTGGACCGGTAGATACTGAATCTAGCGATGCTGCGAATGCCGCCTGTAGCACCAACTCCAGTACATGGTGTCTGCACGCGCAGTGTAACAGGTCACGTCCAACTTTTTCTTCCAGAAGAACACAAGTTCCTCCACGGTGGCCTGTGTTTGTCGCGGTTGTGTCGAAACACATAGATTTGACATGATCGGTCACTCCCCATTCATTCGGGCAATCTATGATGGCATTTGTTTGTGCCAGCGTGGTTCCTGACAGGAGTTTTGGCACCCCGAGGAGCTGCTCTGTCCCGGAGCCAGATACAAGAATAGGTAAGCGGTCAACATATTCTCGTGACGTCAGATCTTGCATGAGTTTTCCGTCCCAGTGAACAGTCAACGGACTATTGCCTTGGAACTCGCTCTTCAGTTGCCGAGCCTTAAGGGTACGGAATTTTTCACGCTGACGATGAATGGATCCACGATTGATGTTGTAGTCGCTAGCATCATGCCCTAAGCTGGAAGCTGCCTCAAACAGCAGATATGTGGCCTTTCTTGACGAGAGTTGCGTGCGATCAAGCGCTGCCGCCAATTCCGATGTCATGATGTTCTTCGTTGCTCTTTGTTTAGACGCTAACGAACCACCACATGCTCCTTTTTCTTCGCTATCATCTGAGCTGGAGGATGAGGACTCCAAAACCGCTTCGTTGGATACTGCCTCCATTTCAGCTGCTGATCGCTTTCTTCGTTTCTCCTCTTCCTCCCGACGTCGAGTACAATCTTTGACTTGGCGCTGATGGGTCATGTCCAAACCTGCCATTGAACCTGGACGTCCTTTCTGGCGCTGCTGCTGAAGGAACTCCCAATCCTCTGGGTACTTGACCAATTTCTCACAATCAGCGTGGGCGATGTCAAAGAGACGATCGAGGCGTTCAATGAATTCTTTTTCTTTCGTCTTGTGTGAATCGCTCGTCCTTGAGGCGTGTTTTTTGAGTCCTTTCCACAAATCGAAGACTTTATCCAGTTTGCTGACGCAGTGTGTCTCGAGTCTGGTTGGAATGTGAGCTTTCTCCCAGAAGGACATCACTGCTCGAAGTGACTTCCTCAACGCGTCACGTATTGTCATTTTCTTTTCATGGTGAAGGTAAAGGAAGTAACCGAATGCTTGCCTGTAGGAAGGAAGCTTGCATCCTTTCACCTCATCAACCGCTGCCCCTAATAGGTATATACACTTCCGGGTTTCCATCACCAGAAATCACGTAGCTGAAATGAGAAACGGTGAATCGTTAAGTATTGTTCACTTTATTTCTCAGATATTCAGACACACACAGATACACACACACACATATATAGAGATATATAGATATCTAATGAACGATTATGGAGACGCCGCGCAAGCATTAAACTTTGGAAGGCGGGGGCGACCTTTTATAGTTATTCAAATAAAAAGATTTTTCAGTCACTATGTTTTGTTTACCAATGGAATAGATTCGCGGGGTGTCAGCATGAAAATTTCAAACTTTGCATTTAAGTGACACCCTAATAATATATATATATATATATATATATATATATATATATATATATATATATATATATATATATATATATATATATATATATACAGTACATATGAGAGAAGTTCAGAATGGAAGTGAGAAGGTATTTATAGCCTCACCCACAACAATGGAATTAGTGGAGCATGAAGTCCATACATTTCTCATATTAATTTTTTTTTTTTTTAGGAAAACAAGAAAAACGCTGAATATCAGATGTTTCAAATTTTATTTTTAAATGTGAACAAGTTAATATATATATATATATATATATATATATATATATATATATATATATATGAAGGAATTAGCGGGTTTTACATTGATATAAAATAATTTAAAAGAAAAATTATCAGAATTGGGAGAGGCTGAGTTAATTAATGCAATTTGACGTGATTGCTAATTATAAATTTTGCGCACACTTCTTGTACTAATTTTTTATAGTTTTTCAGAATTTTTTTAGAGGAACTTTTTTTCGGAACTGTACATATATAGGCTTTCTTTGGTTAACCCTTCGATTGCTTCCACCCGAATTGTTCATTTTGACGAATGTCAATCTTTTCACCCCACCCTAGGCCTACCTATAAAAGAGAGAGCGAGAGGGAGGGAGAGAGAGAAGGAGAGAGAGAGAGGGAGAGAGAGAGAGGGAGGGCGAGAGGGAGACAGAGAGAGAGGAAGAGAGAGAAAGTGCGAGAGGGTGAGAGAGAGAGGGAGAGAGAGGGAGGGCGAGAGGGAAAGAGAGAGAAGGTGAGAGAGAGAGTGCGAGAGGGAGAGAGAGAGCGAGAGGAAGAGCAAGAGAGAGAGAGAGAGGGAGAGAGCGCGAGAGAGAGAGATCCTTCTAGGGCACCCTGGCTACCAAACGTGGAAGGACGGCTCGCCACCGGGTCTCGAACCCGACGCATATAATCGTGTGTGCGTAATATTTTATGGGGGTATAGACGGGTGTGTACGTGCCAAAACGAAGTATACAGTGTGTCAACTGGCTGATTAAGCCGACTGGCTGATTAAGGGCCTATAAGACAACGTCCGCTCGGCTGAAGTCTTAATATGCGCTTGGCTCCTGTCAAGCGAACACCTCTCTTCCTCTCTCTCCTTCTCCTCTCTTTCTCTTGGGGGATAACTCCGCCTCCAAGTTGCATAACCCTTGTTGCTCTTGCAACAACCCCTCCCCCTTTGGGAGATGCTTTGCAACAAGGGGGTTGGCACTGGTGTCAGCACTCTTGCAACATTGATCAACATTTTCAATTGCATTGCACTCTCTCCTTTTGCGCCCATACGCAGTGTTATTTATTTAAGTGTTGAAAAGATGGATAGAATCTTCGTCTTGGTTGAGAAGTGGGGCGAGGACAGTTACAAAATACTGGCAGGTGTAGGCTCAAAAAGAGAGCAGATTAGCGATGCATACTCATACGCCATTATTTGTTCGCTATCCATAAATCGTGATACCAAATATCCCTGCGTTGATATACGGTTGATGTGGAAGAATGCTGTTGCCAATAACACCCTTATCCCCACACGAAGCCGTTTCATTCTCGACAGAATGTTTGAAGTCGACCGGTTCCGTAAACTGAAACCTATATTAGATGTCCGTGCTGTTGATATGCGTTATTTTGACACAGTGCTTGAATACGCATACACCATACTGCTCGATGATTTTACCAAGTGTAGGGCCGAACAAGGCGAGAATGGTTTGGAACTGGGTGCGTATTTAGAAAGTGCAGACTCCTCGAAATATCATGAACTTTGGTACAAAGGACTAGAACGGTACAGTGCTGACCTCACCTTCACTGTTCACCCTGAAGAATTATTTCTTTATATAAGGCACATTTGTAGGCATAATTTAGAAACACTTCAATTGCCGATATGAGTTGTGAAGAAGAATTTACAGTTGAAAAGGTCAGCGTTGAAAGAATAAACAACCGTTTGGAAAGGAGTGTTTATAAATTTAAATGTGATGTTTTAGCAAACAATGTCGTCTTTGTGCGTGTTTTTGACTGTATCCTATCCGCGTTTAAAGAGAGCGATAGTTTGTCCCCCATTTGTAAAGTGGGTACAAAAATAGTACTAAATGAGTTGAAAGCCCTTTATATTGGATATAGATACCCGACTACTTTGAGTGGTGAATTAATGATAAATCGTATTTATTGTGTAGTACAGAGCAATGAGGGTGTAAGTGTGGACTCGATCACGTGCGAGTTTACAATTTTATTTAAGCATGGTAGAACTTAAAGCATGTATTTCCATTTTTTGACGTAAATACATATATATATATATATATATATATATATACCTTTGGTTAACCTTTAGTTAGCTTCCGCCCGAATTATCCATTCTGACGAAGGTCAAGCTTTTCACTCCACCTTAGACCTACAGTTTAACGTGGAATCCGAACCACTCCCCATCAGCAGCCCAGCGTCTTAACCACTAGGCCACCTATGGTACCCATTTATCTACCAACCACTTTCTTTATTGTGTGGAAGGATGAACAGCTGGGTTTTGCTGTGCGCCGACTGCCGTCGGGTCTCGAACCCGGGGCCGATGGATTCGTAGTCAGCGACGCTAACCACTACACCACAGAGGCGTGTATATATATTATACGAGAGTAATTCAATAAGTATCCGCACTTTTTATTTTCACAATTTTATATTCACATCTGATAGATTATAAACACATCACTTCTCAACATAGTCTCCCTGTTTCTCAATACACTTAATCCAGCGATCTACAATCTTCCTAATGCCATCACAAAAGAATATTTTTGGTTGTGTGCGTAGCCAGTCATGCACCCCCTCCTTCAGGTCATCATCGCTTTGGAATCGCTGACCTCTCAAAGCGTCTTTTAGTGGTCCAAACAGGTAAAAATCCGAAGGTGCCAGGTCTGGACGGTAGGCTGGATGGTCGAGAACTTCAAATTTAAAGTTCTTGAAGACATTTTCTAATATGTGCAGCGGTAAGAGGGCGCGCATTGTCGTGTATCCCGACAATCTCCCTCTCCGTTTTGTGCGAATTGCTTGCTTTAACTCATTCCGAAGCATGTCAGAATACGATGCACTTGTTACTATAGTTCCACGCTCTTGATAATGTTCAAGGTTATCATTATCATTATTTGTATTCTGACATGCTTTGAAATGAGTTAAAGCAAGCAATTCGCACAAAACGGAGAGGGAGATTGTCGGAAGGTGTTATTCTGTTACACGACAATGCGCGCCCTCATACCGCTGCACATACTAGAAAATGTCTTCAAGAACTTAAATTTGAAGTTCTCGACCATCCAGCCTACAATCCAGACCTGGTACCTTCGGATTTTTACCTGTTTGGACCACTAAAAGACGCTTTAGGAGGTCAGCGATGATGACCTGAAGGAGGCGGTGCATGACTAGCTACGCACACAGCCAAAAACATTCTTTTGTGATGGCATTAGGAAGCTTGTAGATCGCTGGACTAAGTGTATTGAGAAACAGGGCGACTATGTTGAGAAGTGATGTGTTTGTAATCTATCAGATGTGAAAATAAAATTGTGAAAATAAAAAGTGCGGATACTTATTGAATTACACTCGTATATATATATATATATATATATATATATACGAGGTGTGTATATGAACCCCGAGAGGTAACCTAAGACGGCTCAAGCCCACAAAAGTATATATATATATGCATGTGAGTAGCCTAAACACCAAGATCGAGAGAATATTCATCCCTGCGCAATGTTATTTGACATATGTATATATACGTATCAAAAATAATACAGATAGCACAGAAGAATTCTATATACAACAAAATACGCAGCACATATACGCATATGTACGCATCAATAATGGAAATACATGGATTAAGAACGGTTTCTACCACTCTTAAATAATATATATATATATCTTCACCTCCAAAGAAAAAATATATATGTGTAATTATATGTACATGTATGTGGTTGTGTATAGAAAAGCTTTTATATTTATATATATACGAGTATATAAAAATCTCCTGTACCAACTGCATTATTTTATATATATACAGGAGATTTTTATATACTCGTGTATATATAAATAGAAGAGCTTTTCTATACACACCCACATACATATGTATATATAATTACACAATTATATTTTTTCTTTGGAGGTGAAGGGGCCTGAAGGGGATGGAGGGGGGCCAAAACACTCTCATCATGTTGCATGCAATGTTGCAAGGTTGCATGCAATGTTCCACTGCAATTGCGCTCTAACATTTTGTGGCAATACTACTACTTCTTATGCGTATCGCGTCAAAACTATCCTACCCTTGAGTCACTTCTTAAGCGAAACGCGTCAAGTTGATCTGGACAAGAGTAAATGCAAAATTTCTGAGTATTGTCGTCTTGACGCATGTAGTGTGTCAGCTGTGACGAGGCACAGATGAGCTTGACGCGTTTCGCGTAAATGACTCAAGGATACAAGGATAGGACAGAGTTTTGAAGCGAAACGCGTAAGAAGTAGTCCACAGTGTTAAAATGATTAAAAGTTTCGATAATGTCGACGCCGAAAAATATCTCACCTTCAGAAATGCAGACAGAACTCGAGGTAATGGTCTCAAATTAGTTACTAGACATTTCAATTCTAATGAAGCTAAACATTTTTGCTTCAGTCGTATAGTTAATGTGTGTAATGGATTGCCAGCCAGCGTAGTTCAAATTAATTCGATCGAATCCTTTAAATAAAGGCTAGACGCTTTTCTTGGTTAAACCCCCAGTTAGAACTATTTGTTTACCTTTAGAAATACTGTAGGATTTTTATATGGATTCTCTCCTCTTTATTTTAGAGTTTTCACTTTAGCTTTAATTTTTTTCCTTCCTTTCAGCCTCTCTTCTTTGTTTTGCTTTAAAACTTTCACTTGTCTTTAAATGTTCTTACATCTTTTAACCTTCCTCTCTAAACGTACAGCCTCATAGGGACCAGCCGGTCTGTTGCTGTTTGGTGTCAGTAGTATGATGGCAAAATGTTAGAGTGCAAATCAATTCCATGCAAGATGATCAATAATTGCAACAAAGGGGTTTAGACCCTCAAATGGGGTAGAGGAAGGTATATATATATATATATATATATATATATATATATAGAGTGTGTATATATATGAATTGTATATGTATCTATGTGGGCGTTTGTATAGAAAAAGTAAAACCTTTATTAAGACGTGTACGCGGCCCGGGACTAGGCCCTTCAAATATGGGTAACCTAACCTAACAAGGGTAATAAAACACCAGACGGAAAGAGAGGAGAGAGAGAGAGAGAGAGAACATCCATTCGTGGCCATAACGCTTCGCATAATGGCGTCTTTACAAGCCTTCCTGGGCGGCTTTAGGGTCACAGCCATTTGACATAAGAACCAGCCAATCGTATGGTGTAATCGGCGGTCAGACAGCTTCTTTGGAGGGTAAGCAGCCAGTCGCTTTAGTTTAGTGACTTACAGTATATATAGATATATACTCAGCCCTTATTAGGCTAACTGGAGCGGCACCACTACTCACAACAAATTCTTAAAGTAAAATGTAGCCATCCTAGTGGGCTTCCGAACCCCCTTCAGTCGAAACAGTCAGTCGCCTTAGATACACAAACACAAACACACACACTGTGTCGTTTATATATACACAGACCCTTCATTTCCATTAATATTTGTTTATATGGTGTAAAGGAGAAGTAAAACACAACTATGTCGTTTTGGCTATTTAATGTATGTCATTCATGAAATACACTCGGTAAATATGAATATACATTAGGTGCAAAACAGAAATAATACATACATGGTTTATTTAACACGTATAGTTACATCAAACTTACAAATAGCACAATCAGTACAGAAGAAATGTATATACATAGACAAAAAACAAGAATAATACACAATGGAGTTATTTTACATATATATATATATATATATATAATATTATATATACGCATCAAAACAAAAAACAGCTAGTACAGAAGAATTCTACAGGGTGTTTCAGGAGGAACGGTCAATACTTCGGGAGGTAATAGTATTGGTCATTGTGAGAAAAAAGTTCATATGAACATGTGTCTAATTCTGGATGGTTACGGAGAGAGCCGTTTGAATCTGATGCGCGCGCAGCTCTTCCTCCCCCCGCGGTGGTCCCATTCAATGGCCACCAAGGTCTCCAGACTTCTCTCCGTTAGATTACCGTTTGTGGGGGTGGATGAAAAGTCAAGTTTACAAAAGAAAGGTGGATACACGAGACGAATTGCTCGCGCGCATTTTGGACGCTGCTGCCCGCATAAAGGAATGTCAAGATCAACTCAGACGAACAACACGCGATCTTCGCACACGAGTTGCAAAGTGCATTGAGGTTGACGGTGGGATTTTCGAAAACGTATTGTAAACTGTAACAAATTTGTCATTTCTGTATCTGATACCATTCAAAATAGCAATGTTTAAACATTAAATGTTAGAAACAGTAATTGGTTTTTCTTTCTTAATTACCATTAACAATGCTTTTGTATTTGTCGATTCAAACAGCTCTATCTCCGTAACCATTCAGAATTAGACACATGTTCATATGAACTTTTTTCTCACAATGGCCGATACTATCACCTCCCGAAGTAGTGACCTTTCCTCCTGAAACACCCTGTATATACAACAAAATCAGAATACGCAACATATTTAATATATATATATATATATATATATAAATGAGAAAATGGAAATACATCCTTTAAGGTCAGTTTCTACCACGCTTAAATAAAATAGTAAACTCACACATGATCGAGTCCACATTTACATTCTCATTGCTTTGTACTACACAATAAATGCGATTTAACATTAACTCACCACTCAAAGTATGCGGGTGTCTATATTCAATATAAAGGGCTTTCAACTCGTTTAACGCTATTTTTGTACCCACTTTACAATTGGAAGTCAAACTATCACGCGCTTTAAACACGGAGAGAATACAGTCAAAAGTACGCACAAATATGACATCGTTTTCTACATCATTAAATTCAAGTTTATAAACACTTTTTTTCCAAACGGGCATTTATTCTTTCCGCGCTGACCTTTTCAACTGTAAATTCCTCTTCACATCTCAATCTCATATCGGCATTTGAAGTACGTTTCTAAATCGTGCCGACAACTGCGTCTTATATAAAAGAATAATTCTTCAGGGTGAACAGTGAAGGTGAGTTGAGCCCTGTACCATTCTAGTCCTTTGTATCAAAGTTCATGATATTTCGAGGAGTCTGTACCTTCTAAATATGTATCCAGTTCCAAACCATTCTCGCCTTGTTCATCCCAACACTTGGTAAAATCATCGAGCAGGGTGGTGTACGCGTATTCAAGCACCGCGTCAAAGTAACGCATATCAGCAACACGTGCGTCTAATATAGGTTTAATTTAGCGTATGAAGGTACATCACTAATCTGTTCTCTTTTTTGTGCCTATACCCACATGTATTTTATAATTGTCATCCATGGCCGGACGTTTCGTCGACGGACGTTTCGTCGACGGACTCTTCGTCGAACGGACGTTTCGTCGACGGACGTTTCGTCGACGGACGTTTCGTCTAACGGACGTTTCGTCGACAGACGTTTCGTCGAAAGATTTTTTTAAAAGAACTTCATTTTCATGTAAAAATAAAATGAATTTGTTTAAAAGGAGGTTTATTTTCCTTTACGGGATTTTTTTTTTGGAAAGAACTGTATTTTCATTTAAAAATAAAACATATTTATTTAAATTTCGGAAGAAAGAAATTTTAAAATTGTGCCCCTATAAACTTACAAATTATGTGCAATAGCTTTTAGGTATTGCCTTTAGGGGATCTTTTCCGTTTGACTGCCGCCATTGAAACATAAGAGGTGAGTGCCCCCAGCCTTCTTTACTTAGCCTTATAAGGCTAACTAACGAAAATATCACGACCTAACCTAACCAATCGTTAGGTCAACTGTACGACCTTGACGATTGGTTAGGTTAGGTCGTGATATTTTTGTTAGTTAGCCTTATAAAGCTAACTAAAGAAGGCTGGAGTTTAATTATGTTTCAGTGGCGGCAGTCAAACGGAAAAGATCCCTTTTAGGTATTTAGGTATATATATTTGGTAATTATATATATATTTAGTAATTATATATTATTTATATATTAATATATTATATTAATATATTAGGAGCAAGTGTTTACGTTTCCCCGACACAAAAGGGGACACAAACTACACTAGGTCAAAGTTGGGGAACGTAAACTACACTAGGATCTTTAGGAGACATTTTTTAAATGAATCCATCAAATAAAACGTTAAAACTAACGAAAATATTACAAAGGACTAGAATGGTACAGGGCTCAACTCACCTTCACTGTTCACCCTGAAGAATTATTCTTTTATATAAGACGCAGTTGTCGGCACGATTTAGAAACGTACTTCAAATGCCGATATGAGATTGAGATGTGAAGAGGAATTTACAGTTGAAAAGGTCAGCGCGGAAAGAATAAATGCCCGTTTGGAAAAAAGTGTTTATAAACTTGAATTTAATGATGTAGAAAACGATGTCATATTTGTGCGTACTTTTGACTGTATTCTCTCCGTGTTTAAAGCGTGTTCGACGAAACGTCCGGCGACGAAAAGTCCGGCGACGAAAAGTCCGAGCACCTTGTCATCAGCCCACTTCTCAACCACGACAAGAGTCTGTTCATCTCTGCAACAGTTAAATAAATAACATTGCGTCTACCGAGTTTGAATGTCTACATTTCGTTTCAAGTACAGGGTGGCACAAAAGTTTAAGCCTTTACTTCACCAAAACTATTGAGAGTACAAAGATAGTTCAAACGCCATTCAAATCAGCATTTCAAGCCATTTATATGACAATGTGTTCGATGTGCTGTCCCTCCACTTCGACGACTTTTTGCAACCTCATCCCAAAATTCGATACTCCGCTGTGGAGAACCTCTGTCTGAATGTCGACGATTTGACGTTCACTCGATGATTTCAGCTCCTCTAAAGTCTTTGGGTTGCTCTTGTAAACTCTATCTTTGCGATATCTCCACAAAAAGAAGTCACGGACTGAGATCAGGCGAATAGGCAGGCCAATCAATGCCGCTTCCATAGTGCTTCCGATAGTCCAAACCAATAACATTCTCTCCACGTCCCTCACTGCTCTGAAGGGCAAATTCTACAATACGCTCAACTACGCGCTGCAGTCCGTGGTTAACACCGCTGCTATACATGGTTCGCGGGTCGACCCTGAATACGTACCGGTTTCTAGTCAGGGCTGGGATGAGGGTGACGCTGCGCACCAGCTCGAATGATATGCTACTGTCTCCAGAATGAAATGTTGCTGACGAGGTGGAGGGCCCAGCTGGGGATGGTATTGAATAGGAATAAAGGGGTGCAGTTTTATTTGTAGAGGGAGCTACTGCAGGGTTTATGCCGTAAGACGTAGAGGGCTGGGGTTCTATTACTTTTTCAGAACTTACTATGGGTCGAATGGCCGACGCACTCGTGAAGCGTTTTACTCATTTTACACCTGAGTTATGCACTCGCTTTCTTCTGGAATTGTCGAGTGGGGGTGCTACAGTTGTCGTTGCTGAGGGTTCCGGAATGCTTGTGGGGGTGATGGTGCAGTCTGTAGCCTCAGCAACAACTACACTATCATCTCATCAACCTCATCTGCAATATCTACGATGAGCACACGTTGCTGGTGCAGTACCTCATTCTCGTCATCATTCACGGTTCTGGGAAGAAGAAAAACAAGACTGTAGAATATAAGGCGCATCACTTAAAATTTTATTATATTTTGTAAATGTTCCACTTACGAGTGTGACGTGTTAGAAATGGATTCTGTAGAAAAATTAAATTCAGGTTCACGAGCCCTTCTACTTGCATTATATCTGGCCCTACAGGCTATGGCTAAACCGTGTTTATGCTTAAAATCATTAAAGATAAGGGGGAACAGTTCTCAAATTTTGTGCATGAAGTCATATGGTGCTATTCGACATACCAGACCGTATTCAACGAGAACCAAAATGATTTTTTTTCCACAAAGGTGTTTATGATGTTAGTTCGATAAAGGGTAATGAGCACACGGTTATTGTAGTTGACGATTTCATGTTAGAAATGAATAAAACATTTGCCGAGACATTTACAGTATTCTCCCACCATCTTAACATAATCCTATTCTTCGTCAATTAGAATCTATTTTTCAAAAATAAATACATGCGCGATGTATCGCTAAACACAATATCTAGTCTTATTCGTTCAGCGTCGAGATGTATCACAAATTGGGGTATTACTTTGCCAAATGTTCCCGAATCAGCGTAAGGAGTTTTTGGAAGTTTATAAAGAAGCTACAAGTCAACGTTTCGGATATTTAGCCTGTGTTGCGAAACACGTTTAGAGTGCTTCTAAGGTTGAATATATTCCCAAACGAGCCTGAAACGGTGTATATTTCAGAATGACAAAGAGGCTACAGAAATACCGTGACTTAATAAAAATCTAACATCGGCTGCCACCAACTCTCCAACACCTGTCTGTTAAAAATATTGACGCCGACTTTTTAAAATGCATCTGTGAAATCTGTCTCAACGTTATAAAATGTAATGTACCAATGAAACCCTCTCAGAAGTCTCGCTTACGTCGTTATAAGAACATAATACGTACACTCACTCATAAAAGTGAAACTGCGGGGAAGAAAAAGCGAATTATTGTACAAAGAGAGGGTTCATTCTTAGCCATCTTATTTTCAGTTTTAGGCCCTTTATTGTCTAGTTTAATATAATGAAGAAAGTAGTCGTGATTCCACACGAGGTGTACGCTTCACTACAAAAAACAAAGAGTCCAGATACGGTTCCTGAACCCCGTAAAAGCAGGCTTAAAAGAATGGAAAGCGAACTGGTAGACCTATTAAACAGTGAAAAGTCTCCTGATGAGAAAAGGATCTTATACCAAGAAGCTCTACAGAAATATCTTTATAAGTACAAAAATTATAAGAAACCGGTGGAGTTCCCCGTAGTTGTCAAATATGGGGGCGATACTGACCATGGCGAGCCTAAAGACGAACAAGAACAACGGTGCGAGTCCGTAACATCTCAAACATGTGTTAAAAAATAGTCTCCCACATACACTGAGGAATAAAGGACTAAGTCTTTATAATCTATTGAGTGAGGACCCCATTATACAATGGTCCGATACAGGCGAGGTTGTTGTTGAAGGGTCAAAGATACAGGATTCGAATATCATTGATATCGTACATGATTTGATGAAAAAGTGAGATAGGCCCTCACGAGCAGGAAGGGAGCATATTAAAGCTAGACTACAGCAAATAAACACCCCAAAAACTCTAATAGGCAACCTGAACAGGTTAAAAGACTTAGGACAGGCATCGCATGTACCACAGCTGAACACGCCTTCGACCCCGGCGGTAACATCTCTGAAGAGGAAGAAGAAGAGACCAAGCAGCAACGCGCAACCCTACCCGCGCGCCTCTAAGATACGCAAATGGCTATCATATTAAGAAAACGTTATTATGGCATTTCTAATCCAGTCTCCTAAGGTGTTAATAAACTCTTAATAATGAGGGAATAGAGAAAAAAGATGTTGAAAGGTTTTTGCCTTAGCAGGATGCTTATATACTTAATAAACCGGTGAGAAGAAGGTTTAAAACTGCCAAGACATTAGCAGCCTCGGTTGATTCTATTTGGCAGGCTGATTTAACAGCCATGCAAAGGTATTCGGTGTATAATGGCGGCTACCGTTACATCCTTTTCATAATAGATGTATTCTCTAGATATTTGTGGCTAATTCCACTGAAAAATAAATCGCCTGAAACAGTTGCAAAAGCCGCAAGAGCGCTGATGTTGAGGGAAAACGATTCCTGGCTATTTTTGTATGGACATGGGTAAAGAATTTAAGGCCGAGCTTTTCAGAACATGTTGGCAGAGTTCAATATCAGTTATTACACTCGCAATTCTATACATAAGCATCTTTAGCCGAAAGAGTTCAGCGTACCATAAAGGAACGAATGCATCGCTATTTCACACATAAAAATACATACAGATATATAGACTTTCTGGAGTCGTTGGCTTCATCATACAACCGTTCACACCACTGAACGATTGGTACATCACCGAACGAAATTTTAAAAAGAGGGACGCATACAGAGCGTGAGGTGAGAAAAGATAGTCGTAGAGCGCCAGCACGCTCTGTGCGTTTCATAATCAATGATTACACAGGTAAACAAAAGAAAAAAAAATTTTCGTTGCCAAGGAAATTCGTACGAATTTAGGGTATTTTGGGGTTGCTGAATTCCAAAATGAAAGTAGTTTTTCCGATTTGGCTCTAGTTCTTGAGATAATGAATACCCTCAATTAATAGGAAACGTAACCATAACGCGTGCATATTGGAAACTACCTGAACATTCTAGATGGTGAGACCGAATAAAATGTCATTATGTATTTCATGTGTTTACTTTTGTATGATTTGAGACAATTTCAATGCGATTTGTAAGTAGGCTCCGCCTGAACATTAATTTTTTTGCATTTTTACGTGTTTCAATGGGGTACCAATTATCTCATAAATTAGAGCCAATCTAGCAAAACCGATGTCATATTCGGAATCAGCACCACGAAGTTAGAGCTATGTGGTCTAAAGATGAAGTGATGATGTATTACGTTGAAATTTGAATGGAGAAGAAATTGAAGGTGGCTTTTATGGCGAGGAGTTGCAGAGTGACATTTAATTTAAGAAAAAAAAGTGTTTAAAATTGAAAAATTTTTGGGAAGCAAGGGTTCAGGAAAGAGAAAAATGTACCTGGTAAAATGGTTAGGGTACCCAGAAAGCTTTAACACCTATATAAAAGCTGATGCAATAATGAAGCTTAAATAGTATACAACATGGCGCGTAACCACTTTTACGTCACACTCCCGTCCCCTGCCTCTCTGTCTGTACATCCTAACAATACCCTGGCCCACTTCATAACAGAAATATAGGGTGTCGATAAATGATTACCCTGATTAAAGCATGCTATAACTTTCTTTTAAATAAACACTCTTATTCAAACACAGTTTTAATCATAAGTAGATAAACATACAAAGTTTTGATACATAGTTAATGAACTTAATAAGCTTCTACATGTGCACCCCTAGTGGCACGTAAAATGTCTAAACGGTATTCACACTCACGCCACACATTTTCCAACATTTGTGGGTTAACTGTTGCAATTGCATCCGTAATGCGTTCTCGCAATGTCCTAATATCTGGAACAACTGTTGCATAAACCAAATCTTTAACATGACCCCAGAGAAAGAAATCCAGCGGGGTAATGTCTGGTGATCTTGGGGGCCATGGGATTGGCCTGTCCCTGCCAATCCATCGATTTGGAAATGTTGCGTCGAGAGTTTCACGAACATGCGCCCAATGAGGGGGGCCCCATCTTGTTGGAAGATGACAGTTGGCTGCCTGTTCTGTAGCTGGGGGATGGCGTAATTAGTGAGCATATCCAGGTACACAGTTGCGGAAACAGTGTTCTCAGTGTTTTCACCGTCCCATCGGAAACTGATGGTCTACCACTGCTCTTTCCCTTTTCCACGTTTCCAGTTTCCAAGAATTTTTTCATCCACGACTTAATTAACTTCACATCAGGTGGATTCTTTCCATACTTTGTTCTGAACCTTCGCTGAACACTGACAGGAGATTTTGTTTCTGCAAGCCACACAACACATTGTGCCTTCTCTGTCACAGACGCCATCTTAACTGAACAGCTACTACAGCGCTCCTAGCAGCGAATGCGGTAGACGAAACACACCAGCACAGGAACTCTATGCGTGTACGAGATCACCTGTAAAAAGAAGACGGATGTAAGATTCGTCATTAAAACATGAGATCATACTGTTTTCAGGGTAAACATTTATGGACACCCTGTACATGGTCCATTGATTTGGGTCTTGAATCATATAAGGTTGGAATATACGAATTTCAATTGGCCACCAAGTTTTTAAGTATTGACAAGAAAGTGCCCGTTTTTATGATTCTTAGAAGTTGCGATGAAAGTGAAAAGGTTAGAGCAACTCGGGACAATACCATGCGCTTAGCCTGGAGCGGTGAGTTGCAGTACTACAGTACAAAAGTAACACTCGGCCCGGGGCATGATGACACAGCCGAAGATATTGTGAGAGACTTAAATGGGGTCTGGAAAGTTCAAATCTTACGTCTGATTTAGTATACGAAATCGTAAACAAAGATAAGTCGGGGCATACTTTGTTGCTAAAATCGAACTCAAACAGAAATATTAAAGACAAAGCACTGTTCAAAATTATACCTGAAGACAAATATGTTCTAGCCTTCCAAAGAGATACTTTTCACGAGCCACAGCATGACTTGTGCAGCTTATTATATTAGCTAAAATTGGCGAAATTGAACGATGGAAACCCTACCCCGAGCATGTGCTATATTTACAGTAATATCTTGGAGCATCAGTTTGTTGGGGATACCCAGGCGCGACTGCTGCGCATCGCCTACATTCCCAATCATATAGGAAAAAGCTTGTGTTGTGCATTACCTAAAACAAGCCTCATTATGTCAAAGTCGCAACTACCCTAGTAACCAGTATCTCAATATAATAAATGTAAAAACGATTAAGGGGAGAAGGTTTCCATTCGGTGACGGAAGCTTAACAGTGAAGCTTCCTTTTTGTCGTACTGCGATAGAATGACCCAAAGGCCGTTCATATTCTACCGAGGGGTGATATATCGTCGCGGAAGCAGGATTGGGTCCAATTTTTCAACTATACTGCATATGGCTGTCCATTGCTGAAGAGTGGTGCCAGATACCTCGGCAGGAAAGCATCACAATCAGGTCTCAACACGGTAGAAGACATAATGGCAGGGACTAAGCATAAAGAAACTCTCAAAAAACAGTTAAAACGTACACGGGACGAAATTGTCAAAGATGGAAAGAGAAAAATGCGTGGCGGCGGAAATAAAAACCCGAAGAAGGCCACTGTACGGAGGAAGAAGAAGAAGAAGGGGTTACCAACTCCTGGCGTTAAAAGTAAAAGGATATAAAAAAGAAATGTTCTAAGCGCATGAAACCTATGGTTGACCACTTTTTTAACTGATATAAGCTAAGCTAAGGACGTTGCGCTCGTGGGTCATAGACGGATTGCTTCTTGCCGAGAGATGTATCACTATTTCTGACGCGCCATGGGACGTTTCATCCATCCGAGTAGTTCGCAATGTTGTAAATCGAAGCTGGCCCTCTTTGATATGCCACCTACACAAATATCTATAGAACATAGCGACTTTATTACAGTTATCCCGCTAAACACTATTAGCTCACCGAGTGCTCCTACAGAATTCGTGATCCCGAGCTCAGGCCCTTACTTTTTTGACCCAAGCTGTGTGCACTTGTACGCTAAACTACGAATAGCGCATTCAGATGGGTCGGACTGCGAAAACGACTACGCCTATACCCAGAAACAAACTTTCTACACACCATATTCAGTCAGTGTGACGTGTATTTAAATCAGGTCAACATCTCGGCAGGGTCTGGGTCCTACCTCCTACGATCCTATCTGAAAAATGCACTCAACTTTTCAAAAGATGCGAAGGACACCTTTTTAACTGGTGAAGGTTATTATCAGGCTAAAGATGAAAGTAGTATAAAGAGTAAGTTTAAAAAATCTAAAAAGATTTACGACTGCTATGGACGGTTGCATACAAATTTCACGTTCCAGGAGAAGTTGCTTGTGAATGGGGTCGATATGAAATTAAAACCTGAGATTTGTTTAAATCTGGGTGCTGACCAAGAAGAGGGTGCTAAGCCTGTGGTAATTCATATTATGGAGACATATCTCCGCGTACGTTGTATAAAAGCTCTTCTAAGGAGATGGAAATTGAGAAAAATTTACTACATGCCACAGTGACATATCCAATTAATAGATTTCAGCTTAAGGTTTTTATAGTCCATTCAGGTTTAACATTCAAGCAGATAGAAAATGTCGCTCTTGAGTTTCTGCCAAAAAAGATATTAATTGGAATGCAGAAGCACGCTTCTGTGAATGGAAAATACCAGAAATCTGCACTTAAATTCGAAAATTTCGGTCTTAAAAATGTAACTGTATGTCAACGGGGTAGCTTTAGGTGGGACAATGGAAACGATTTATTCTATAGATAGCGAGCTGTCACTTTGCTCGAGAATGTATAACAATCTAGCGCATAGCGTTGGTGGCTGTGACAGTTTAGGAACCGGTGTAACGCTGAATGAATTCGTCCAGAGTTCGAATCTGTACCCGTTTGACCTCTCACCCTATTTCTGTGGGAGTATAAGCACATACATAAGCGCACAGCAGAGCGGCAATATCTCACTCAGATTAGAGTTCGACAAGCCGCTAGTCGCGCCTATTAGCGTAGTAGTTTACCTTGAGTCGCAAACTTTAATCGAAGTTGACAGGTTTAGGGGCAAAGTGAGGGGCTTTTAAAAATGGACACGGTTACACTCCAGAGAGGGATGAAGAATGACTGATTCACGCGTGACAAATTTATCGGCGTGTTTGCGAAGAATAAAACGGTGAACCTTCTAATCACGAGAGACTGCGGGGCGCTTATCATGAATACAGATGTTAGCAATGGAGAAGGGATGCATTGGATAGCCGTTTATTTAAAAAATAGGGAACGAATATACTACTTTAATTCACTGGGCGAACACCCGTGGAATGATGCCATTATTGTAAAATTTCTCGAACAACTGCAAATTTCACAATTAGTTTGGAATCTTTATCATTTTCTGAGTTTGTACAGCAATATCTGTGGAGAGTACTGTTTGTATTTTCTCATACATATGGCCCGCGGGAACGAATTTACAAATTTTCTACAATTATTCGACTTGTATGACCATGCGAGGAACGATATGGAAGTATGCCGCCAGACAAGAAAGCGGTACCCTTTTGTAGTCACCCGGTGTAATGTGTGAAGTTTTAGGGTATATATATATATATATATAATAGTAACGACAAATATCTTCAGCAATCAATTATTTTAATTTGTACCAAATATGCTCCGTGTGTTGTATAGCTTTTAGTATTATATTGTGTAAATTTATAAAATGTACCATCTAATATTAATTTGTGTAACGTTTAAGGATGGGTATTATGTTTTGTAACTAATTTAAAATGTAATAAAACATCAAAATATAATCAATGTTCATTCTTATCCTATTCGGCTAATAGAGAAAAGCATTACATTATTTCTGCAATTAATTCGCATTCGCTTTGGAGTTTTCTACAAGAGTGTCGAGTGATTTGTAAAATTTCTGTCCCTTCACCCTCTTCCAAATCATTGGTACTAAGCTGGATTTCCTCCACACCGTTCAGGAACACCTCTGCAAAACATTCCATCTGATTGCCACTGCTTTTATAAAAAGAGAACAAATTTATTCCCTTCGTAAGAAGATTGTTTACTGATTTCAAACTGCGCCAGGCTAATTATAAGCTATACGAATGTTCTATAATTGCGTGAGAGAAATAGCTACGGCAATTTTTCTAAAATAAAAAATAATCCTCCCCCTATTTCAAGTAGCAATATCTGCGATATATATATATATATATATATATATATATAATATATATATATATTTTATTGGGGTTGTTTAACCTCCTTCCCTCCTTCGCAACATCTAAGGTCATATGACGGAGGGGACCTACAGCTTTACGTGGGATCCGAACCACGGTCGTTACATAATCTAGGCGCGGAGGACGGTCTCCCATCCAACTACTACCTAGACGCAATGTCACTTAACTTCGCTGATCTCGGGGAAGCGTGTTACGACATTGGCCACGACGTAGCCCATATATATATATATATATATATATATATATATAATATAATGGTCTAGAATTGCATAAGAGAATTTGTAATTTAAGCTCGCTGGCAGATAAGATCAAACTCACGCGATGGGGATGGAATGTAAACATATAATTTTCACTTACACTTACACTTACATTTCACTTTCACTTCACTCGTATTATAGAATTCGTTTATAAAATTCACCTTCCTCAAAATAAATAATTAGTTCTGTGATTTAGACGACTTGCATAATAAAATGAAGAGATGATACATGGAGATTAAATAATAAAATCTTATAGAAAAATCATCCTTACGGCATGCATCGGTATAATAATAAAAAGGCTTATAGAAAAATTAGCCTTATGCCTTGCCCCAGTATAATATGCAAAAAAATGTATATAATTTATCAGGTATTGACAACCCCCATAATTACAGGTTTATTCGAGCCATCCCCGATATATATAATATATATATATATATATATACAGGGCGTCCCAAAAAATGTATACACACTTTAACAGCTGATAGCTCAATTGATGTTTCTTTCTTTCCAAGTTAAACCCATTAGAATTAATAATGGCAGTCAGACTAAGCTTTGAACAAAGGAAATTCATTCTAAAATGCTACTGGAAGTGTGAAAACGCAGTTGAAGTGCAAAGACAGTTTAGGAGAGAGTTTCAAACAGATCCACCAACGCGACTTACCATCACTCGAATTAGAGATAAGTTTGAAGCCGATGGAACTGTTCAGAATGTCCACAAGAAGCGTTCCGGAAGACCACGGACATCGACAAGCCCCACAAAGCAAGAAAGAGTACTGGAAACGTATCACCAAAGTCCAAGAAAATCTGTGCGGCAAGCGAGTCGTGAGGTAGGAATTTCAGAATCGTCTGTCCAACGCATTTTGAAGCGCTGTCAATGGAAAAGTTACATTCCAAGATTAGTCCATGCTATTAATGAAGATGATGATCCGGACCGAAGAGTGGAGTATTGCGAGTGGTACTTGGCACGATGTGGATGTGGACTGGACGAAGGGGTTTCGTAGAATACCCTCCGCGTTCACCAGACCTCACACCACTAGACTTTTTTTTATGGGGATACTTAAAAGACAAAGTCTACGCTATAAAACCTGCAACAGTCGCTGAATTGAGAGCAGCCATTGAACGAGAATGCACACAAATACCAAACGAAATGTTTCGTGATGTTTGCGATTCCATTGCTTCGCGTTATCAGCAGTGCCTGGACCAGAACGGACGTCAGTTTGAAAACAGGCGATGACAAAACAATTAAATAATGTCTGTAGATTCTATTACATTTTGAAAATGAAATGTATTTTAATAAACACTGCCTTTATAATTATTTAAAGTGTGTATACATTTTTTTGGGACGCCCTGTATATATATATATATGTATTATATATATATATAATATATATATATATATATATATATATATATATATATATATTACGTTTTGGCCAATTAAGTTAATTAACTTTTTTGCCGATTAGCCGATTAAGTCAATTAATTTAACTACTTAATTTTTTTTAAAAGTTTAACTTAACTTAACTGAAATATCTCCAAATTAATTTATTTATAAGAATCAGAAAAATATCAAACTAAATCATTAATTCTGCGATTTAGTTGCATAATAAAATGCCAGTGGCTTCGATAATATATTAATTATTTTTATCAAAATTCCTTTTACCATGCATTAAAGAATCTTTCGAATTATTTAAAACACATTTTTTGCCTTAACACACAAATATATCTTTTAAGCATATTATAAAAAATATTCATTTAACTTTAAACGAGTTTTAGGGCTAACTTATTTATTTTTATATAACTCCTATTTTTGGGCGGACCCTGTATTTTTTCCGAATAAAATATCGGCTGACAAATAATTTCAGCCCATAAAACCGAAATAAATACGAGAAAATATATATGACAAATTTAAACGACGAGATGAAATACGAACATATAATTTTCCACTTACAATTCGTGTGTAGAACAACATGATGCGTCCCTAGCGTCCAACGCATCCGTTGGCGTGATTTTAAAGACACTGTCAATTTCTTGCGAAGTAAGAAGCATGCGATTGTCTTCGGCCCGAAATAGCAGCGCTCCCGATTCAGCTCTGGAGAGCAGAAAAAAATCACTTTTCTGTATATATATTTATTTATTCAAAACACTGTACGAATTATTACTTACAACATATCGCCATCTTCAAAAACAGACGGCGTAGAATAGCTGTATAATTCTTCGTTGACGAGACTTCCCGCCCCCCTGCCGAAATAAAAGCGCACTTCAACATACAAAAAACGTCTATTGGGAAACAAAAAATTAACACCATATATAAATCGACGAATGCAAAATTGTCACGAAAAATCTCTGTATTCTATGAGCGAGGTCCACTTAAAAAGAGACATCGCTACAGAAGCTAGAACTCATTGGGAAATGTAACCATGCGAGATGCACACTGAAAAATGGGGCTCGGATATGTTGGTGCTTCTTTTATATATGGAAGAATAGCTCCCTCTCAAGCGATGGGCGAATAAGAAGGAACCTCCCACATTCAGAACATAGTGTTCTCGTTGGTTGTGCTGCGTATGTGGGCGTGGCTTGAGCCTGTATACGTCCAATCGCTTCAGTTCTACACAAAATAGTGTGCTTCACTGCTGATTTGTTTGTAGATTCATTAATTAATTATTACATATATATATATATATATATATATATATATACTGTATATATATGAGAGAGAGAGAGAGAGAGCGATCTAGTCACCAAAAGTGGGTGATAATTCCCTCAAATTTTTTAAAATTTAATAGACGGGCCCCCGCAACGTGCTTTAAATAGATCGCATTTGAGTTGTTAGCTGTTTTTAATGCCAACAAAATAAAAAAATATTTTAAATAAATATATATATATATATATATATATATATAATATTTATATATATTATATATATACACAGGGTGAGTCAAAAGTTTGGAAACATTGAAACTATGCTTTTCAATGCAAATATATATGTATATTTGCATTGAAATGCATAGTTCCTATGTTTCCAGATTTTTTACTCACTCTGTATATATATATATATATATATATATATATTTTATATATATATATATATATATATATTATTTTTACTAATGAATTATCATATAGGACCTAACCAAGGATATGATGTTTAAGAATAAGTTAGTTAAATTTTTATTACTATTAAAATTTAATGTGAAACTTGGTAAGGTAATTTGATATAGAGTTTAGACGGTCTTCGTAGGTTCATTAATATATATATATTATATATAATAATATATATAAATCTATTCACCAAAATTGGTTGATTCCCTCAGGTTTTTAAATTTAATAAACAGCCCCGCAGCGAGCCTTAAATACAGTCGTCGCAAATTTGATTTATATATTCATCTTACAGCTGAAAATAGATAAAGGCTACATGAAGTTAAAAGTTTCAAATAAACGGTTTCGCGCTTTTCACAATGGTTTGGTTGACTCAATAAATTAAAAATTAAATCATAATTATTTCACATCCATTATAGTGACATGGAAGACATGATATAATTGTGGTTTCCGGTTGATAGGTCGTGGTTCGGATTCCGGATTGAACTGTAGGTCTTAGGTGGAGTGGCAAGCTTGTTAATACTTTTATGTGGTATGTTTCAGTTAAAGAAAATATAGGTATCTGAAAGGTTTTAAAAGAACTCGAATGAATTACTTTGAACTACCGTGTGCTTGTGAAATTCCATTCTTTCATATTTGTGCAGATATCTGGTAATCTTGAAATGTAATGTGTAAATAATAATATTAATAATAATAATAATATAATAATAATATAATAATAATGCAATAAATAAATATTTTAAAGATTGTATATGTAAAGGTACATACATAAGTTGTGATATGATTTTCTTATATATATATATATATATATATATATATATATATATATATATATATATATATATATGTATGGAAAGATAGATAGATATGCACGCGCGCGAGAGAGAGAGAGTCCCTATAAATGGATAACGGTTCCCTCAGATTCTGCGTCAGCTTATCACATGCCCGGCTGCATAAGAAATAAATTTACAACCTCTTATCAATTCATAAAAATTAGTTGAGAGATATATATTTCGAAAATGTATAGATATCGCACAAGTTGTTGAAAATGTATATTTATTGTTTAAACTTACAGATATTCGTTTTTAGAGA
>JAJOZX010000184.1:1107500-1292500 GCA_023014485.1 Bathynomus jamesi
AGTACTGCAGGTGCTGGTTCATTAAAGTTTACCATTTTAAGAGTTCACCAATCTTCTAAATGGCGTACTTCTGAACTGAATTATTGTCTTTGTTAGATGTCTGTTAAGTTCGGTTACTTTGTTTTTTACTCGCACGCGCGCACACGCACGCACACACACACGCACACACGCACGCACACACACACACACACATATATATATATATATATATATATAGGGTGAACCAAATGTAGGTGGACAGTAAATGATAACGTTTATTTTGAGAATACATATTTAATTTTTTTGTATACTATAATACAAAATAAAATTTAAATAAATTTAGTTATAATATTTAATATAATATAACACAAACACCATAGTTATAATGAACACCATAGTTATAATATAATATAACACAAACCGTATTCAACCTACTGTCCACCTACTTTTGGTTCACCGTGTATATATATATATATACAGTATGTATGTGTATGTGTGTGTGTGTGTGTGTGTGTGTTTCGGATATTATGCATGAACGTGCATGATGCAAAATTATCTCAGCAGGATAGGATTTGAACCAACCAACCGCCTTTAGAATAGAAGGTGAGGGCCCTAACCACTACACTACGACGAGATAAAACTTTATTACATTCTGACGGGTATTTTATCGTCCAAGGAAACGCATAGCGCTTTCGCGCACAGCGTGTACAGCAAAATTAAAAATATATTGTTACCTTTACTGTAGTAAGTTTATTGTGCCCCACTTTAAATCTGCTCTATTTAAAAATCCATATTTCGCGTCTGAAGCATTTTGCCAAAGATTGCAACACAGATTTCGTCTTTTTAATTACTCTCGCTTTTGTGAAACTGAAGGAGCGGGAAATAAGATGGAAGGAACGAAAAGAATTAATGAAAATAGGGATATAACAGAGAGAGACGATGTTTCACCTTGAGTAAAGACGACAAACGGAAAACAGAGGCTGTAGAAATCTACAAATAATTTCTGAAAGAATTTATTAAAAGATGCTTTCATCAGCTGGTCTGTAACATTAAGAAAAGATTCCACACTGAACTGATTAAATTCATCTCTTACGAAAGACTGTTTTAATCCATGAAAAGCCTCATTCTCAAATATTGCTCAAATGCAAGTTTTATGAGTTTTTCATTAAGATCAAAACAAGAATTTGCAGTCTTCGCGTATGTATCCCGTTTTAAAAGCTGTATTTCAAAATATGCTACAGTGATGCCTTCATCGGCCTGTGTTGAAAGAACTTTCTGTCAAGAGGTCAAATTTGAAATCCAAGGTTATTCGACAAAAATTTAAAGCAAAGTTTCGCTTAAAATAAAACAATCTATCATAAATTTTTATTATTTTTACCATCAGTTATTTTGTCACTACAATGCCCAAATTGTCTCAATAAATGTTTTTCTGTTTTAATAAACTTTGATTATTACAATAATATTTAAGTTTTAATTTTATAATTAACTATTTAAAATATGTTAATTTCATTAAACACTTTAATTTCATAATTTATACCTTTATCATTTTTTTTTTAATTAAACATCACTTATTTTCTACTAAATATAGTTGTTCATTTTAATCAAAATTTTGTAAAATAATCAAACACTACCAACTTTTGTAAACATTTACCTTGGGTTTACTATTATTATTACTATTATTATTATTATTATTATTATTGCCATTTTCACTTTTCTTATGGAATGAATAAAGTGAATCCATTAATTCTGCCTGAAAAGCTTCCATGCTTCCCACGGCATATTCAGATTAGTATACTATGAATATAATACCATGTCAAATATCTAAATTGTATAGAAGAAATAGTGAAAAAATTGTAAAACTCTGTCATTCGCATTATTTTTCTGAATAAATTATTTTTCTGAATAAAGGTTTTTGTTCGTTGTTTGATGCCGTTCCCTAACGGATATAATGTACAAAAATGTTATCCGAGAGTATCTTAGGAGATAATTATTTGAATCTCTCTCTCTCTCTCTCTCTCTCTCTCTCTCTCTAAACAAAGTCATAAACAGTCATAATGACTTTGTTTAGGGTGTGCACAAGCTGACTAAGAAACGCTCACATTTGTTTGATCTTTTTCCTATAGAATGACTCTTGTATTAGGTAAATGATACTCAAGTATTACATATCTATAGGTAAATTATTTTTTAAGTGATTAATTTATTAATTAGAGGGAAACCAAGCACAAACAATGTTGATTAAAACAGGAAAACAACTCTCCCGTCCTCACGATTACAAGTTAGCCTTGCTTGCACTAGGAAACTGGCGTCGATGTGTAGCGACCACCTGCAACAGATGCTGTTTCTGTTCTTCGTTCTTCGTAATGGAAGAGTTATAATCCTGAATTAGCTTCACCACCCTTTCAGCCACATCATTCACTACCAGCATATCTTGGGGGACTTCCTTGGCCTGGAGGAACTGCGGATCATCCTTTCACTGGGATGGATCTTTAGAGATGAATCCGGAGCCTAGTAGCGTGGTCTGAAAGAAGCGATTGGTATTCTTGGATGCCAGCTTCTTCAGCATCAGTGACGGAATGTTCTCTTCCGGCACTTTAATTCTCTTCGGTGGATCTTTCTCTCCTTCCCTTACCCTCATCGACTCCAGGATTCCTCTCTTCTCCATATTGGAAACTGTTTCACTGAATAGAGCCAGAGCTACCAACTCCTCACTCAAATACCACAGATGTCGTTGGAATGCCTTTGTAGCTGCCGCTCCAACTTCTCCATCCACTTTATTCCTGTATTCTTGAATTTTCTTAAGGAAGGAGATATCGTTGCTCGGGGCTTCAGAGATTATGGGAGCCTTGAACAACAATTCCAGTAGTGGCGCCAGAAGATGAGACAGCTTGTTTCACAGAAGTGATGTGATCACTGCGATGTCGGATACGGGTTCTCCTGAATGTAGAACGACTGATGGCCAGTTCATCAATGTTCCCTCCAAGGCTTTTCACAGTAGCTGCCACGATGTGAACTGCCTCACGATCGCTGGTGTTGGTTCTATCCCGGGCGGCAGCAAGACCAAGGGACATGAAGTTTTTAGGCCTCATTTGAGTGCAGGACGAGGAGCTGCATTTGACGGGCCAGGGACCTGAAAATACGGATCCATTCCAATTCGAGGCATCTTCGGAAATGAATGAGGGCCTTCATCATCAGCAGAGGTGCTGGTTGACTCCAGCTGAACGGTCTCTTGCTCTTCACGCATCTGCTTCCCTGCTACTTCCGTTTGCTCTCTGGCCTTCTTCTTAAGATACTTCTGTTTCATTTCTTAGCCAGGGCTTCGTCGACTCATCCCATGTGAAACTTGCGTTCCCTCTCTTGGTCTTTCAAGAAGACTCGGTCTTCCTCTATCCGGATCACTCTTTCAGGGTTTGCTTGATATTCTGCTCCTCTTGAGTAGGGATGCGGGCCATTCCCCAGATATCCATGGTTTCCTTCACCACCATACTGATGCACTCGTTTTTCGTAGGAGTTGGCTCACTCATTTTCAGGAAATGAAAATAAAGTTGGAGAACTTGCCTAAGAGTAGGCAGACGGGACTTAGGAATCGCTTCGATGGTGCTGTCAACCAAGTAGATAGTTGTTTTCTTACCAATGCAGTTGCCATCATCACAACCTAGAAAGAGAAACCAAAAACTTACATTTTTTATTACAATGGAAATAATGTACAAATACAACAACTTCAAACATGTAGACTTTTAAAGTCACACTTTAACATGAAACATGCACTAATGTGTATTAATTTTCAGCAAAAATTATTATGCAACATAAACAAAAACAATAACGCAACAGTAATATAGCAACTTTAAGCGTCATAGCAAATTATAACGCAATAGAAAATATAGCAATTTTAAGCATACACAGTTTTAACGTTACTCTTTAGGACTAAACTTGCACTAATGCACATCTCTTTCCAGAAAAAAATTATTATTCAACATAAACCAAAAATAATAACGCAATAGTAATATAGCAACTTTAAGCGTCATAGCAATTTATAACGATATAAAATATATATTCACCTTAATTAAATATTAATATTAATGAATTATTAATTAATTATTAATTAAATATTAATTAAATATTAATTAATTAAATATTCACCTGAGTCATTAAAAAGCAAGCTAAGATAAATGATTCCCAGTGATGCGTGAACACTTAATACACCCTATCCGATTCTTGCCGGGAGAGTAACTGAGGAAAACCGTTAGTATTTGAAATACGATGCCAAATCGTAGTATGTTCTAAAATAAGAGTTGCCAACTGTGAACTTAATTGATTAGTTAATTAGGAATGTAATTTGGAATTAGAAACTGGGAAATTGCGCAATTTTCTTTTCACGTTCCGAGTTATGCCTGCTATATAGGCCACGAGAGAGCCGAGCATTACAGGGCATTAAAAATGGCAGCCATGTGCATACCCTAAATATTTATTAATTTAAAAAACAATTCACGTGCGCTAGTTTCTCATCTAGTGGGTACGTTTAGGCTATGAGCACACAAAAATTTCTGAGAAAAAATATCACCTTCTGTGAACCACCCTAATATATATATATATAATATATATATATATATATATATATATATATATATATATATATATACACAACAATACCCTATTAACGCTGTTAATTCGTCCGCGGAAAGTACCGCGCTATGTGAATCAGCGTTGATCAGGGAATGTAATCAATGTGAAATAAAATGCTTCGTTCTCAGATGTCACTGATAAAGAAAAAACAGCCTTTTTGCTTGAAAATGAACTACTGTAGTTTCAAATGTGAAACAACTGCAAACAATTTAGTTACGAATATGTTTAATTTTTAGCTAAAAGTGCGCTCATTATTACGTTCTTTTTAATCTGTCAAACCACCCGCGAGACCACGACCAGCAACAGTAAAAGTTTCTTCATACGTTTCGCTTTCAAATGATTTGTCATCTCGCTACGCAGAATTCTTTTTTTTATTACAATCTTCAAGCCAAACAGATAAAAGTTGTTCCCTATATACCATTATATACTGTTTGTTTAATTTTTAGTTAAAAATTTTTAGTTAAAAATTAACCCCTTTAATATTGAAAAAAATGTTGATATTTTCTACATTTCTTAAAATCGCACTTATTTTTAAAATTAACTTTGTTCCATTCAACGTTAAAAAATGTATTTGTTTTTAAAAATTTTATTTAAATAGTAAATAATAAAGTGCAGAGAATTTTTTTTTTGGTCAAAAATGTTTGCTACAAAAACGTGCATGAGCGAATCTGAAGCATCGCTGTTCGGGGAATGGTGTCAAGGTTTTATCAGCGTTATGGTGAATCAGCGTTGAACGAATTCATGTTATGCGGGGTATGCCTGTGTGTGTATATATATATATATATATATATATATATATATATATATATATGGGATGAACTTAGAATGGTTCCCTGAGGTTTTCCATGATACATACAGACTGTGCATGGAACAAAGAACTCTTCTAGGAAAATTTAACCCACTATAGTCCGAATAAGTAATGGTAAATGACAAATACTATAGTTTTTTTCATTTTTTCATGATGCTAGCCCGACGTGGGCAACGGGTCACTCGCAAAGAGGTCCCAAAAATATAGCTTCCCTCACCAGCTATCTGCAAAGCAAATAGGATCCAGCTTTGGGACAGGATCTAGGGTTTGAAGCAGCCTAGCCCAGCTACATCTAGAGGTTCTAAATGTAGCTGGGCTAGGCTGTTTTAAACTCTAGATCCTGTCCCAAAGCTGGATCCTCTCTGCTTTGCAGATAGCTGGTGAGGGAAGCTATATTTTTGGGACCTCTTTGCGAGTAACCCGTTGCCCACGTCGGGCTAGCATCATGAAAAAGAAAAACTATGGTATTTGTCATTTACCATTACTTATTCGGACTATAGTGGATTTAATTTTCCTAGAAGAGTTCCTTGTTCCATGCACGGTCTGTGTGTATCATATATATATATATATATATATATATATCCTGAACCGTCGTTCAAACTCAACAAAAGTAAGTAAATATATATATGATGAAAAGAAGCATGAAGGAAAGGAAACACAGAATGGTGCTCAAGCACCTTCGTCTAATGACATCCTCAGGAACACTGAAGTAAATAAAGAGTTCGAGACTATATATAGGTCACAAAAAGAAAAAAAATATATATATATATATTTATATTTATACAAATTTGTAAGGAAAAATAACCAATTTTAGCATTTTGCCTTTCTTGTTTAAATCCGTTCTGAACGAATTCAAAACAACAGGATCAAGTGGATTGTTTACAAACAATTTTATAGATAACGCCTGAATTATATATAGGTCACAAAAATAAAAAAAATAAAAATAAATTTAAAAAAAAAAATTGTAAGAGGAGCGTACAAATTTATAAGGGAAAACTACCAACGTTTTAGCACTTTGCCCTTCTTGTCTAAATCTGTTCTAAACGAATTCAAAACAACAGGATCATGTGGAAAAAGACCCCGGCTCATGTTAAAATTATTTGTAAATTAAATAATAGCAGACTCAAGGATATTTCTATTAACAATGTTGCAAGAGTTAAATGACCCAGATAATATGTTTCAGTTCTGTGACACCTTACTCCATATTTTTAATATTTGCTTTCCTTTAAGGAGAAAAATAGTTTCGCCCAAAAGTGTCGCATATCCATGGATCACTCCAGGAATTATTACTTCAATAAAGAACAGAGATAAATTATTCAAATTGCAATTACAGAGCAAAATTCCTAAAATACAATATACTCAATACAGAAACAAATTAACTAAATTAATCAAAATTGCAAAATATAACTATTATAACAATCAATTTTCCAAACATAAAGGAGACATGAAAAACACTTGGATAACCATAAACAATCTTCTAGGAAAACAAATTAAGAAAAATTCAATAGAGAAATTAATGTTGATAATAAAGAAATTACTGATGATACTGCTATTGCAGACTCTTTAAATGCACATTTTACTTCAATAGCGGATAAGCTTCGCTCACAATTAATAAATAATGATTACTCACCTCTAGAATATCTGCCACCCAGCCCACTAAATTCATTTTCTTTTGTTCCTGCTACCTCTACTGAGGTCCAGAATATTATTGGTAAATAAAAAAATTAAAAAAAAACATTCATAACATTCCTGTACCTACAGTATATTGAAACTTGTTAAAGATAAGATATCTGTAACTTTGGCTAAAATTATCAATCAAAGTATTTCCAAAGGAATATTCCCATCAATGCCAAAAACTGGTTGTATAACACCCCTTTTTAAAGGGGGTGATCCTACACTAGCAACAAATTACAGGCCGGTGTGTTCATTATCTGTGCTCAGCAAAGTTTTTGAAAAAATTGTAAAAAGTAGAATGCAGCGATATTTAGAATACTAGAATTTATTATCTCCAAATCAATATGGCTTCCGTAATAATAAAACAACGGAAATGGCTATTTTAAATCTTATGGAAAATGTAAATATAGCTAAGGAGAACAAAGAAATAATGCTATCAATATTTATGGATTTGAGTAAGGCGTTTGATGTAATAGATCATAATATTCTACTTAATAAATTATATTGTTACGGCTTTAGAGGAGCAATCAGTGATTGGTTTAAAAGTTATTTGTCCAATAGATATCATTTTGTATCAGTAAATAAGGTTTGCTCAACTAAAGCGCTTGTCAAACATGGTGTGCCACAGGGCTCAGTAGTATAGCCGCAAAAGGGGAGAGTGCAAGAATGTTGCAAGTGATGACGCAATGTTGCAAAGGGGGTGGGGGTTGTTGCAAAGGGGGGTGGGGTTGCAAAAAAAAAGAAAAAAGAAATAAATACCCCAAAGGGCCCTTTGTTGCCAACCTAGGTTGTAAGGGGCATGCAACTTGTGGGCCTCCCCCAAGCTATTCCCCCCAAAGGGCCAGAGAGAAAGGAGGAGAGAAAGGAGGAGAGGTGTTCACCTGGCAGGAGCCAAGTGCATATTAAGACTTCAGCCGAGTAGGCGTTGTTTTATAGGCTCCTAATCAGCCAGAATCAGCCAGTTGGCTGAATCAGCCAGTTGACTGAGCCAAGGGGGGAGGGGTACACCTGAAGGAGAGAGAGACACCTGAAGGAGAGAGAGACGCCTGAAGGAGAGAGAGAGAGACACCTGTAGGAGAGAGAGAGAGACACCTGAAGGAGAGAGAGGAGTTCTCCCCCAAGTTATTTTCGTTTTCCTAACCTAAGAGGCCTCTAAGGGGTTTTACCAAAGGGCCTGAAAGAGAAGGACCAGAGGTCCTTGCTCGGCTGGGAGCCGAGCTTGAATGATTCTTTCATCAACTTCTCGGTCTTTTATAAGCCTCTATTCTGGCTGAGTTGCCAGATAGCGCAATGTGTTCCAGATAGCGCCATGTGTCCCAGAAATCCATATATTAATCATCCATTGTGTAACACAATATACATATATGACGGTAGTTATTCCAATTAAATTCTGTTTATTAAATAAATAATTTTACACACTCAATCTTTATTAATTGCATACCTACCTTTCCAGTTTTTTTTTGCAATGATCGGATTGCTCTTGCTAGATATATATTATTATGCTTATATATATATATATATATATACATTCTTTTAAACATCTTATGCTAGGTATATGTAAATATATACAGGGTGGGCGGAAAGTAGCTCCCTATTTTGGATTGGTAAAAAAATACGTATATTATCCATTTATTTCAGAAGAAATAATATGAAAAGGTAGGCATACATGGTAGGTTTTCTCTAAAATTCAATGTGGGCTCCAACTCTTTCCACCAGCTTCTGGAGCCGCCCAGGAATGGCGTCCACTGACTTTAGCAGGAACTCCGGCGGGATGGAGGACATGACTTCCCGAATTCGGTCCTCCAGTCCTTCCAATGTCCTCGGTTTGGTGCAGTAAACTTCTTCCTTTACATGGGAGAACATCGACGATCGGATATTTATGCAAGAAACCGCCCATCCGCACTTCGCTCTTGTTGTCCGTGAGTGGCTGGATGCCCACTTCCCTGGGCGTTGGATGGGTCGTCGTGGTCCACATCAATGGCCAGCCAGGAGCCCCGACTTGACACCGTGCGACTTCTTTCTTTGGGGGTGGGTAAAGGAAGAAGTCTACCGCACCAAACCGAGGACATTGGAAGAACTGGAGGACCGAATTCGGGAAGTCATGTCCTCCATCCCGCCGGAGTTCCTGCTAAAGTCAGTGGACGCCATTCCTGGGCGGCTCCAGAAGCTGATGGAAAGAGTTGGAGCCCACATTGAATTTTAGAGAAAATCTACCATGTATGCCTACCTTTTCATATTATTTCTTCTGAAATAAATGGATAATATACGTATTTTTTTACCAATCCAAAATAGGGAGCTACTTTCCGCCCACCCTGTATATATATATATATATATGAAAATTATTTCACGAAGGTAACACGTGAAAAATATTTATGATGAATAAAACCACGAAGGAAAGGAAACACAAAATGGTGCTCAAGCGCTTTCGTCTAATGACATCCTCAGGAACACTGAAGTATATAAAAAGGTTAAGCCTATATATAGGTTACAGAAAGAAAAAAAAAAAAAATAAATAACATACATACACACACACACACATATATATATATATATATATACACATACATATCTATATATACAAATACATACATACATACATACATACGCCTCATTGGTAATCCTTTAAGGTTTTAATTTTAATTTTTTATTATTTTTACTTCTCTGTTTATTGTATATATATGTATGTATGTATGTATGTATGTATTTGTATATATAGATATGTATGTGTATATATATATATATATATATATATATATATATGTGTGTGTGTGTGTATGTATGTTATTTATTTTCTTTTTTTTCTTTCTGTAACCTATATATAGGCTTAACCTTTTTATATACTTCAGTGTTCCTGAGGATGTCATTAGACGAAAGCGCTTGAGCACCATTTTGTGTTTCCTTTCCTTCGTGGTTTTATTCATCATATATATATATATATATATTATTTATTTTTCATATTATAACAATTAATTTTAGTTTAACGTTTAGAAGCAAATTTAACATTAACTTGAACTTCATTGAACTTGAAGCTAAACTTTTCGAAACAAATAACATAGTTTACCACACATAGTTCAACATAGAAAACTTCATAATAGAAAATAATTAATTTTATGGCTAACTAGTTTATTTCAACATAAGTTTACTATAATTATATGTATACAGTCTTTTAAACAGCTTATGATATATATATATCTGAACTCTTTCAGCTAAAGAAGCCTTATGTATAGAATTGGTTGTGTAATAGCTGATATTAAACTCTTTCAACATGTTCGGAAAAGCACGGCGTATAAATTCCTTCCCCATATCCGTACAAAAATAGCTATATATATATATATATAGTGTTTCACTATAGATGTATAGATGTATATAGGGTTTTACAATAGATGTATATAGTGTTTAACGATTAGAATCAAATATAACATTAACTTGAACTTCATTAAACTTAGTTAAACTTTTCGAATGTTCTGAAAAGCACGGCTTATAATTTCCTTCCCCATATCCGTACAAAAATAGCACTTCAAGACATTATTGTATAGAAATAAGGTAACACAAGTGCTACAAGAAATAAATAAAAGAAGTACCCACAAACAAATCTGTAGTGAACAAAAAAAAAAAAAGCAAAACAGGCCGCGTGACCCTGAACATTTTAATGAGAAAGAAATGTACTTTAATATTATGTTTATTGAATTCTCCTAAAATAATTATATAAGACCGAAGTAATGGTCTGACGTTGGGGTGAACCCAATTAAATTCTGTTTATCAAATAAATAATTTTACACACTCAATTTTCATTATAAACATTCGAATATCAGTGGGGAAAAACGAACGGAAATGAAAATTTATGAAACAATTCAAAACAGACGATCGTCATTCCACAAACCCGTATATATATATATATATACAATATCTAAGTTGTATCGAGATGAAAATTTATGAAACACACGAGTCTCATCCCATGCGAAAAAAATTGAAACAATATGAAAATTTACGAAACAATTCAAATAAAAGTTGAAATTAACCAAAACACAATCCGCTAGAGGAAAGGAATTCCGAGAATCTGCCCAACTCGATTGACCATAATGACCTTTCTCCTAGACAGCTTGAACAAAACCTCTCTCGACTCCATTTCTTAGATATGTCCACAATTATATATATATATATATATATATATATATATATATATATATAGAGAGAGAGAGAGAGAGAGAGAGAGAGAGAGTTTTGTTCAAATAACGGGATATGCTTGTATCTTTTGCCATTGTGTTCGAACACAATTGTTCGAGCACAATTGTTCGAAAACCATAGTTCGAAAAACAGTTGTTCGAAGCAGCAATTATTCGACGTTATATTGAATTGGAAAGGTTTTCACCCCACCTTAGACCCACAGTTTAACGTTGAAACCGAATGTTCTTTTAAAAATATAATTAGGATATATTTCTTTATATCCTCTCGATTACATTAGTGACTAATGATGCGGGAAACCCTGAGTAAATATTTTCTCGAAAACTATGGGTGATAGAAAAATTCTGAAACCATATTTGGAATCAGTATCACAAGTTCTATACGAATCACCAAACAATTTTCAAAGGAGAATAAGAGCATTAAATCTATTGGTGAAAATATATATATGTTACTCATCCGGTCCCGTTATAGCGGATTGGTACACGTCATAGCTCCACCCAGCTACATCGGCAGCCAATCACTACGAACATCTGGTCTTTTGGGCGGAGCTTGGCGATTGTGCATATAAAAGGGGATATTTTTCAGTTTGGAGTAACAGTAGCTATTTTCGCGTCAGTGATTAATCATTCCCTCCACCATGGACCTGTACGTCTCCCCAGACTTGTATGAAGAGAGTGATACTGCAGCATTAACCGCAATTAGTCTTTTTAACGCGATTGACCGTGATGAATTATTTACAACGCAAACCGTAGAAGATATGTGCAGTGACGCTCCTTACAATCCGACGCAAGGGACTGCCATAGAAATGTAAGTGTCTATAATTAGAATTTATATATATATATGGATGGGGTGTATTATCTCGTCAAATAGATACTTGCCAAAAAAAATTTATGTCAATCAATGTTATTTTGTTACCCCATTACGCTAAAATCGAAATTTTTATGGCGTTCAATGTTATTCCTCGAACCAAAGATATCTTCACATAATGGGGATCTGTCTGTATACTCTGTATATGTTTTAAAAGAATGAACATTATTCCTTTAAGGTCCGATGAGGATTTGACACGTGTTATACAATCTTTTGAAGAATCTCGGAATACGGGGGATATACTGAACAGTCAACAATGTCACACATCCTCCACCATGGACCTGTACGTCTCCCCGGAATTGTATGAAGAACGCGATACTGCAGCATTAACCGCAATTAGTCTTTTCAATGCGATTGACCGTGGCGAATTATTTCCAACGCAAACCGTAGAAGATATTTGCAGTGACGCTCCTTACAATCCGACGCAAGGGACTACCATAGAAATGTAAGTGTCTATAATTCGTTTTTATATATATATGGAGAGTTGTAGTATCTCGTCAAATAGATACCGCCAAAATTTTTTTATGTCAATCAATGTTATTTGGTTATCCCCATTATGCTAAAATCGAAATTTTTATGGCATTCAATGTTATTCCTCGAACCAAAGATATCTTCACATAATGGGGATCTCTCTGTATACTCTGTATATGTTTTAAAAGAATGAACATTAATCCTTTAAGGTCCGATGAGGATTTGACACGTGTTATACAATCTTTTGAAGAATCTCGGAATAGGGAGGATATACTGATCAGTCAACAATGTCACACCGAAATAATGTAAGTGTTTTTCGATCTTTTTGGGATAAGAAGACAATATATTTTCATAAATTTATTAAATGAAAGAAATCAGTACAATAAACAACTACAGAATATATCGTTACAAATATACGAACAAAAACATTATAATATACAACGAGTACGTACAATTGGAAAACGGTTTTTTATCTGTCTGCATACCATTTCATCGTTTCGGCGAGTGTGACACGGGTCAAATAAATTTTAAAAATTTATAAATTCTTTATCATTTGACATATGCATGAGAAATGAGACGCAGTACATTCCGCAAACATTAGTAAAATATCCTTGCATGCGAAATGGGGTCCATACAACTTCGGGAATATGTAACTGAGCGAGAAATTTTACAATAATAGGGTCACTCCAGGGTTGAGTACCGAGTGAATCAAAATAGTACAGGCGCTGTCTATTTTTAAAATAGACAGCGATCCAGTGAATCCCTTCATTACCGATGATGTCTGTGTTCACAATAAGACTACCGCATTCTCGCGTACTTGGCAAACTCAATGTTTCATTCTTCGCAAACACGCCGATAAATTTGGAACGTGTGACTCGCTCCATTACTTTCTGAAGTGTATTAGCATCCATTTTAAAAGTCAGTGATAACGCTCCTAAATCTATCTACTTCTATTAGGGCTTGAGATTCGAGATATACTAGTACACTAATAGGAGCGTCTATAGGCTTGGCGAATTCCAGCCGCACTGAGATGTTTCCGCTCTGCTGTGGGGTTAAATGGGTATTTACGCTAGCAGATAAGTCAGGTGTAATGTCAAACGGGTAAAGGTTAAATTGATCAATGAATTCTTCCTGCGTTATCCCATTACCAAGCTCATCACAATCACCTGCAATATGGGTCAGATTACTATAGGCTCTGGCACAAAGAGGTAACACAGCGTCTGATGAATAGTCCGTACCCATTGTACCACCCAAAGCAGTGCCATTAACGTATAGAGTTATATTTTTAAGTCCAAAATTCTCGAATTTAAAGGCACTCTTTTTATATTTTCCATTCACCGAAGCGTGGCCCTGCATGCCGATTAATATCCTTTTAGGAAGATTTCCCAGGGCAATGTTTTCTATCTGCTTCGATGCCAACCCTGCAGGAACCGTATATAGTTTGATCTGCACTCTGTTAATAGGATATTTCACTGTAGCGTTTAGTAAATTTTTCCCAATTTCTAGTTGTTTTGGTGAACTTAATTTCACTCCCCGTACGCAGAGGTATGTGTCCATAATGTGAACCACAACGGGCTTTGCACCCTCTTCTTGATTCGCATCCAGATTTAAGCAGATCTCAGGACTCGTGCGGGTGAGCTTTATTTTCATATCCACCCCGTTCACAAGCAACTTCTCCTGGAAAGTGAAATCTGTGTGCAACCGTCCAAAACACTCGTATATTTTCTTTTTAGAATTTTTAAATTTGTCCTTTATACTATTTTCATCTTTAGTTTGATAATATCCCTCCGCACTTAAAAAGGTAGCCTTCGCTTCTTTGGAAAAGTTGAGGACATTTTCCAAATAGGCTCGTAGATGATAGAACCCCGTGCCTGCCGATATGTTGGTCTGATTTAAATATACGTCACACTGGTTGAATATGGAGTGCAGAAGTTTGTTTCAGGGTATACAGCATATTTGTCATCGCAGACCGTTCCATCGAATGGGCTATACGTAGCTTAGCGTACATGTGCACACAGCTTGGATAAAAAAGTAAGGACCTGAGCTGGGTATCACGAATTCTATAGGTGCACTCGGGGAACTAATTGTGTTTAAAGGGTTAATTGTAATAAAGTCACTGTGCTCAATAGAAACTTGGGTTGGCGGGAGCTCAAAAAGGGACAGCTCCGATTTACAGCATTGTGAACAACATGGGTGGATGAAGCGTGCCATGGCGAAATAGTGACTCCTCTCTCGACAAGTGGTAAACAAACTATGATTCATGAGATCAATGTCCTTAGCTTATATCAGTCAAAAAATTGGTCAACCATAGGTTTCATTCGCTTACAGCACTTCTTTTTTGATAGCCTTTTACGTTTAATACCACGTGACCCCTTCTTCTTCTGGGGAGCCCTCTTCTTCTTCCCGCCACCACGCATTTTTCTCTTTGCATCTTTGATGATTTCGTCCTGTGTACGCTTTAAATGTTTTTTTAGAGCTTCTTTAGGTTTAGCCCCGGCCAATATGTCTTCTGCAGTGTTAAGGCCTGATTGTAGCGCTTTCCTTCCAAGGTATCTGGCACCCCTCTTCAGCAAAGGAACAGCCGTACGTAGTATGGATGAAAAAATGGACCCAAGTCCACTACCGCGCTGGTATCGCATCCCTCGATAGACGGTGAAAGGCTTTCTATCCATTATCCAAAGTGTAGCTTCACTGTTAAGCTCCCGTTACCGAATGGGAAGTTTTCACCCTCAATCGTTCTTATATATATTGTGATATTGGTTATTAAATTAGTTGCGACATTCACATAATGGGGTCTATCATATGTAATACTCAAACTCCTTCCTCTATGGTTGGGGATGTGAGCAATGCGCAGCAGGCGTGCCTGGGTATCCCCAACAAACTGGTGCTCCACTATATTACTGTAAATATAGCACATGTCTGGGGACCTTTCAGCCAATTTCTCCATCTTCAATTGATACATTAATCTGGACAAGTCATGCTGTGTCTCGTGAAATGTGTCTCTTTGGAAGGCTGCGCTATATCGGCCATTGGCTAGAATTTGGAACTTTCTATGGTCTTTAATACGTCTGTTAGTCTTTGATTTTAGGATTAGTGTATGTGCAGGGTTGTTTACGACTTCGTATACTAAATCATTCGTAAGGTTTGAGTTTCTTAAACTTACGTTTAAGCCTCTCACAACATCCTCGGCCGAACCATATTGACCCGGCCCTAGTCTTACTTCTGTACTGTAATACCGTGCAATCTTAGTCCGAGCGATACGCATAGTTTCATCCATAGCTACCCCAGCTTTTTCACACTCGTCAATGTCTCTAAGAATCGTAAAAACGGTTTCTTTATGTTCAATATTTAAAAGACGGTGTCCAGCTGAATTTCGCATATCCCCACCTCATACGAATCACGACCCAATTCAATGTGCCCATGGAGTTCTGTTACAAAGTTGGCTAGTGTGTTGTTAAGGTGTACAGACAGGGACGAGGAGGACGGGAGTGTGACGTAGAAATGGTTAGGAGCCATGTTGCATACTATTTAAGCTTCATTATTGCATCAGCTTTTATATAGGTGTTGAAGCTTTCTGGGTACACTAGCCATTTCACCAGGTACATTTTTCTCCTTCCTGAACCTTTGCTTCCTAAAATTTTCTCAATTTTAAACACATTTTTTTTCTAAATTAAGCGCAACTTTCTGCAATTCCTCGCGGTAAAAGCCTCCTGAGATTTCTTCCCCATTCAAATCTTCAATGTAATACATCATTATCTCGCCTTTAGGTCTCACAGCCCTAACTTTAAAAATCTCGCGTGTCCATCCTTGCTCAAAACCCTTTGCGAATTTATTCCCCGAACGCGACAGCCTTACATAATCATTGATTTTGAAGCGCGCAGAGTTGTGGTGGTGGTGGTGATCCATCTCTTCTCGGGAGCGTACCTCTTTCTAAAACTTCGTTAGGTGATGTCCCAATCGTGCGATGGTGTGAGCGGTGTAGGATGATGCCAATGATTCCAGAATGTCTAGAAATCTGTATGTGTTTTATTTTTTGTGTAAAATAACGTGCATGCGTTCCTTTATGGTGCGCTGAACTCTTTCAGCTAAAGAAGCCTTATGTATAGAATTGGTTGTGTAATAGCTGATATTAAACTCTGTCAACATGTTCTGAAAAGCACGGCCTATAAATTCCTTCCCCATATCCGTACAAAAATAGCCAGGAACCCTGTTTTCTTTTAACATTAGCGTTTTGGTGGCTTTAGCAACTGTTTCAGGTGATTTATTTTTCAGAGGAACTAGCCACAGATATCTAGAGAATACGTCTATTATGAATAGAATGTAGCGGTAACCATCGTTATACACAGAATATCTTTGCATGTCTGTTAAATCTGCTTGCCAAATAGAATCAATCGAGGAAGCCGTTGTCTTGGCTGTTTTAAACCTTTTTCTCACAGGCTTATGAAGCGTATAAGCGTCCTGCTCCCTCAAAAATCTTTCAACATCTTTTTTTCCTACTCCGTAAACACTTCTGTACAGTCTATCTACGCCGCCGTAAGAGGATGGGGTAGAAATGTCATAATAGCGTTTAGTTAATACGTTAGCCATTTGCGTATTTTAGAGGCACGTGGGTAGGGTTGGTTTAACCTCTTCTTGCTCCTCTTCAAAGGTGTTACCGCCGGGGGTGACGGCGCCTTCAATTGTGTCACAGGCGTTGCATGTTCCAAGTCTTTTAACCTGTTCAGATTTCCTATCAACGTTTTAGGGACATTTATTTGTTGTAGTCTTGCTTTAATATGCTTCCATCCTGATGGTGATGGCCTATCCCACTTTCTCACCAGATCATGGACAATGTCTACGATATTCGATCCCTGTACCTTTGATCCTTCCACAATGATCTCCCCTGTATCGGTCCATTGTATGGCGGGATCCTCATTCAATAGATTATAAAGACTTAAGCCTTTACTCCTCAATGTAAGTGGGAGGGTATTTTTTAATACATGTTCGATATGTTGTGTGGCTAATCTTTTTGGTTGGTCAGCTGTGTCGTCGGGCACAGATCCTATGTCGCCATCGTCCCCCGTGCTGTGCCTAATAACCACAGGAATCTCTGTAGGGCTCTTATAATTTTCGTACTCGTGAAGAAATTTCTGCAGAGCTTCTTGGTATAAGATTCTTTTCTCATCAGGTGTTTTTTCACTGTTTAATAGGGCTAACAATTCGCTTTCCATTCTTTTAAGTCTGCTTTTACGGGGATCTAGATACGTGTCTGGATTCCTTTGCAGTGAAGCGTACACCTCGTGGGGAATCACTACCACTTTCTTCATTATATTAATCTAGTCAGTAAAGGACCCAAAACTGAAAATAAGATGGGGAGAAATGACCCTCCTGTTTGTACAATAATTCGTTTTTTCTTCGCTACAGTTTGGCTTTTACGAGCGAGTGCACGTATTATGTTCTTGTAGCGGCGTAGGCGAGCCTTCTGATGGGTTTTCATTGATACATTGCAATTTATAACGTTAAGACAGATTTCACAGATGCATTTTAAAAAGTCGGCATCGATATTTTTAATAAACATCTGCTGCATTGCCCGGGGCAGTCGATGATAGATTTTTATTAATTCACGGTATTTCTTTAGTCTCTTTGTCATTCTGGAATATACACCGTTTCAGGCTCGTTTGGAAATATATTCGTTCGCAGAAGCACTCTAAACGTGTTTCGCGGATGAAGGTCGCAAAGCAAATATCCGTAACGCGTGCTTGTAGCTTCTTTATAAACTTCCAAAAACTCCTTACGCTGATTCGGGAACATTTGATTGGCTAATACCCCAATTTGTGATACATCTCTACGTTGCGCGAATAAGACTAGATATTGCGTATTTAACGACACATCGCGCATGTATCTATTTTTGAAAAATAGATTCTGATTGATGAAGAACACGCTTATGTTAAGATGGTGGGAGAATACTGTAAATGTCTCGGCAAACGTTTTATCCATCTCCAACATGAGATCGTCAATTACAATGATTGTATGTTCATTTCCCTTTAACGAATTAACGTCATATACGCCTTTGTGGAACAAAATATCATCTTGGTACTCGTTGAACACTGATTGATACGTCGAATAGCACCATATAACTTTATGCACAAATTTCGAGAACATCTCCCCTTTTCTTTAATGATTTTAAGCATAAACACAGTTTTACCACATCCTGTAGGTCCAGATATAATACATGTGGATGGGCTCGTGAATCTGAATTTTTCTACAGAGTCCATTTCTAACACGTCACACTCCTAAGTGGGTCATTTACAAAATATTACAAATTTTGAGTGCTGTTCCTTATATTTCTTCTCCCACAGAACCGTGAATGACGATGAGGTAGAGCAGCCCATCATTACGGATGACCTCGACGACAGTGTAGTTGTGATCTCCTCCCCTGCCAACGAACCCTCACCAGCGATACCGGTAACACGTCCAAAGCGGAGGTATGAGACCCACGTCAGGTATAAAGCGACCGAAATACGCGCCTGTTGCAGCGTAATAGATCCCCAACCCTCAACCTCTTACGCAACAACCCCCCAGCAGCACCTCCCGCTAATATATCCCCTTATTCATCCGCCGCCCCCCGTTCTGTTAAGTCTACAATAGAGCCCCAACCATCAACCTCCTACGCAACAGGCCCCCCATCAGCAGCACCTTCCGCTAATATACCCTAATTCATCCGCCGCCCCCCGTTCTGTTGAGGATGATATAACGCTCGAATTGGTGCGCTCCGCAGCCCCCACCCCAGCCTTGACTAGAAATCGGTATAGAGTCAGGGTCGACCCTAGAGTCATGTATAGCAATGGATTGAGCGCGGACTACGCCGGGTTGTAGAGCGTATTATAGAGTTTGCTCTTCAGAATCGTGACGAGCGTGAAGTCAGGACGAGTCTGTCCTTTGGATTCGGGTCAGATGACGGTGATGTAGACGATTATTGGGTGATAGTGCCATTTAGACGTTTGGCGGCTGAAGATGTAGAATATATATTAGGACGTATAATGCAAGCCGCCCAAAGTAGTATAGCCTTCAATATGGACAACTTCACGGTAAATATTGACCATGTATACCGTGTTGCGGGTCATAGTGCCATACCGTATACTCTTAACTTCAATTCTCCGCTATTTACCGAAAGCATATAAACGTCGATCGTGGTTGCGGCTTTATAGCAGTACTCTTAGCACGTATGTTTACTGTACAAAATACACGAACTCAAAAAATTTGGTTGCCTACAGTCGTGGAGCGTGCCCGTAAACTAGCTGTAGACTGTGAACTTGAATTTGACTGTAATATGGGTCCTGAAGAGCTGAGAAGGGTAGAACAGGAAATGAATGTCCGCATAGTTGTGTTTGGGTTGGATGATCGTCGTAGGACTGTGTATGTTTTTAAAAGCTGTGTGAGAGATCGTACAAGACCCCTACTTATTTTAGGATTGTCAGGGACAACGTATCTCCCCATCCGTAATATAAGGGGCTTTACGCGAGTTATGACAAAAGTCGAAAATATGGGAGACATCATGATTTGTGTAAGGGGTGCCTCGAGTTTGCGGATGATATAGTGAGACATTGTAAAGAATGTCACATGGTATGTGAGCAGTGTAAAAGCACCAAATGTGAAAGCCGTGTAGTTGAAGCTGAGAAGAGAGACTGTGATGTGTGTAGACGCACATTTTTCAATAATAGCTGTTTTGATTTCCATAAATCAATTGGCACGTGCAGGAAAATGAGAATCTGTGAATGTGGTATGTTTCACACAATGGATAATTGGGGAAAATTTAAGCACAAGTGTGACGTAATTCACTGTCCTACATGCCAGGAGGAATATAAGGCGGATGGAGTAAAGCATGTATGTTATATGAAAGATGCTAAGCCTAAAAATAACCCTTGTATAACTGTATACTACGATATAGAAACATATACGAACGCTGAAACCAAAGAGGTAATTCCACATTTACTTGTGAGCCAGACCATCTGTGATGAGTGTATGGGTATCGAATGTGACGAGTGCCCCAAATGTGGTAAACGGACAAACGTTTTTAAAACGAATGTCCGCGATAGTCCTGTGAAACTATTTGTGTCCTATATTGTCAAGTTAGCCGACAAGTTCAAAAAAATGACTGTGTATATTCTCGCCCATAACGGGGCAAAGTTTGACACGCAGTTCCTTTATAAGGAGTTGCTTGAACACGAATCCTCTGAGATATTTACAGGTGATCCATTGAAAAGAGGCAACAAATTAATACAGATGCAGATAAGAGGCAATGTACAATTTAAAGATACTTTATTATTCACACCTTGTAAATTAGCAAAGCTACCCAAGGTGATGGGAGTAGCAGCTGAAGTTTCCAAAGGATACTTCCCTTACACTTTCCTCACCAGCGAGACTTTAAACTACGTAGGCCCACCACCCCCCAAACATTATTTTGACTGTATGGATGAACGTGAAGACTTTGATCGATACTACGACAGTTTTAATGAAAGTAACCCTTATAATATAGCTGATGAATGTGAGCGTTATTGCGTGAATGATGTGCGCGTGCTTAGAGTATGTTTCCAGGCCTTTAGAAGGATGTACATAGCCCGTTTCAAATGCGATCCACTGCAAGTCGCAACCACCATCGCATCATTATGTTTTACGGTGTTCAAGAATAACTTCATGCCGAAAGACACCTTAGCCATTATTCACCGAAACAACCCCGCAGTTACGGACACAAGGCTATTTACTGGCTCATACACCTACAGCAACAGACAGGTGTATACATAAAGCACGCCCGCAACACGGGTGAAGTACCCATTAAGATTAATGGACGTGTTTTTTGGGTTGATGGGTTAAGTGAAAACCGTGTCACTGGTGTGAAGACTGTGTACTCCTTTAACGGTTGCTGGTGGCATGGATGCCCCCGTCCTGAGTGCGGAATCACCGGAGATATCCACGGTAGGTCTCCTGCCGACTGTCTTGCATCGACCCGCACCCGCGATCAACTTATAGGATCACAGTTCACTCACAAAGTCTTGTGGGAGCATGAATATGATGCACGGATGGAGACAGACGAGGTGTACCGTGAGGAAATAAAAACGATCAAGCGTTCAATGGTGCTGGATCCTCTCAAATGTGGTGATAGCTTGTTTGGAGGACGTACAAATCCTTTATACCCATACGTGATGAAGAGCAATCCGTACCCCGTGGGCGCTCCTGAGAAACTGGTGGGACCTAGCCTACCCTCCATCAATGAATTTTCAAAAAATTTGAATGATCGTTACTTTGGGCTCTCTTTCGTAGACGTACTCCCCCCACGCAATTTATGGATGCCGATCTTACCTGTCGTTATCGACGACAAGCTCATGTTTCCCCTGTGCGTGAAGTGCGCGGAAGAGGATAACGGCGAATGTAACCATATACCCCACCAGCGTAAGATCAGAGGCGTATATACAAGTCCTGAGTTGGCCCTAGCCGTACGCCATGGTTATAGAATACTGAAGATACATGAGGTGTGGAGGTTTCAGAAGCTACCCAACCTTTTCACACCATATATAAACACCTTTTTGAAGGATAAGGTTGAGGCATCAGGGTATCCGCGAGGAGTTGATACCGAAGATGAAAAGTCTGCCTATATTCAACGTTACCGCGACCGCGAAGGTATACAACTTGATCGTGTCCAAATTGTAAAGAATCCTGGCAAGCGCTTTAGTGCAAAGTTGTGTCTAAACAGTCTATGGGGAAAATTTGCGCAGAATACCGGCAGAGGGAGCATTCATTTGGCACAAAGTTATAGCGATGTCTGGGATTATGCCAATGCCCCCGATAAAGAGGTCATGGAGATCGTAAATGTAGGTAATACTTACGTAATAAAGTACAACAACACTGAATTTGCCACAGATACCTCAAGGGTTACAAACATACCTGTGGCCAGCTTCACAACAGCCTACGCCCGTATAAAACTTTGGGGTCTATTGCATTCTCTTGGGCGGAGAGTATTGTATGCCGATACAGATAGCGTGATATTCACAGAGAGGGAGGGTGAATACATGCCCACTATTGGGGAGTTCCTCGGCGAGCTCACTGATGAGATCAAGGATGAGTATGGGGACAACGCATACGCCGACTCTTTTGCCTCAACAGGACCTAAGACTTATGGGGTACGGGTCAGGGTGGGGGAGGAAATGAAATATATCGTGAAGGCAAAGGGTATTACGCTCAACCATGCGAATCGGGAGGTTGTTAACTTTGAGTCGTTGAAGGATCTAGTATGTTTGGACGATGATGAACAACCTCCCCAACTAATTGTAGGCACCCACAATTTTCGGGCGCAGAAGCTGGGGGGCGTGAAGGAACTTAGGGGTACGAAGGTGTGCCGTAACACCTATAGGAAACGTTACCAGTTACCTGGTACCTATGATACCGTACCCTTTGGATACCAATGATGCTTCTAACTCACACGTCTTGTATATAATCGTATCTATTGATTATTACACGTATTTGTAAATATATATATATAACTTGAATATCTCGTTTATTAAATCGTATTTGTAAATATATATAACTTGAATATCTCGTTTTTAAATAAATCATGTTTCAAATAGCGTTTCACTTTCTCCTTTGTGTGTGTGTGTGTGTGTGTGTGTGTGTGTGTGTGAAAGTTCTAAGCTCCGCCCACTGTAAGACCGTGAGTCATGCTACTATCTGGGAGTCCCTGCGTGGTCAGTCGACCGCAGTAAGCCCGAGAGATCAGACGTGTATTCAGATCAGACGTGTATTCAAATGGCTACCTTTAATATTGCTTGTACAACGTTTACGAAATGGTATTCAGTAAAGTGTCAGGATGTGGTGGATACCGAAAAACTTCCTATTCCTCCCTCCTATGCCTCTTTTAAAAACACATTGGATTGTGCGAAGTTCCAAGATGTACAAATACTCTACGGATGTTCTGGTGAGACCGTTGAAGGCTTTCGTTGCACAGACGATGTGCTGAAGTATACTGCAGAGCTAAACTTTATAAAGTCTCACATACACCGTGAAGTAAAAGAAACAACGCGTGCAGAAGAGAAGCAGCAGGTATGGATAATGAGTCTTGCTGATGGGTGGTGTGACAAGCGGTATTACGTCATGCTACACCATGTCGATTACTCATACCCTACGACTGAAAATGTGAATCTCGTGATCATGGACAATCTTAAGTATTTTTATCACTATATTAACGTATATCATGATGAGGTTCGTAGTGAGGTTGTGGCTAGTGCCCTGCGTGAATTTTTAACAGAGTTTAGAGACGAGTATCGTTTGATGGGCAGAAAGGAAAAATATGAACATATGTTCCTCTCAAATAGTGCGCCGGAGTGTGGAGATGTTTAGTAAAACATAAAATGTTCCTAGTTCTTATCCAAACTGTCTGGTGCGTAGGCTGGTAGTGATATTCTTGTACCGAAATATGTACAACAATTCGACTCGCGGTCATACGAACAAGCCCATTCACGTATCATCGAGTCAGCCGCCCGTCGAACCATTCCTGCCTACCTGCGTGCCTCACACGGCTCATAGTTATCTCAGAGCTTGAGCCGAGTGGACGTGCGCTCCTCGAATACGATGGAACTTCCTTTGAGCAGCATTCTCAACGCCTCGTACGATGTGTCCGTGACGAAATCGTTGCGCGTGTTCAGGCGTAATTCCGGTACCATTAGCTATGTACTGGAAACGGAATGTAGACCGACAAACAAACGGGTTTATTTAAGTATCGAGGAGATGAATAGAATCTTCGTGATAGTTGAGAAGTGGAGTGAAGATCGTTATAAAATACCTGCTAACGTAGGTACAAGAAGAGAGCAGATTAGTGACGCACCCTCATACGCCGTTGTATGTACGTTGTGTATAAATAACGATCGGCCGTGCATTGATATACGGCTGATGTGGAAGAATGCTTCTGATAATAACGCTCTTGTTCCTACGCGAAACCGTTTCATCCTCGACAGAATGTTTGAAATCGTCGGATTCCGTAAACTGAAACCTATATTAGACGCGCGTGTTACGGACATGCTTTATTTTGATACAGTACTTGAATACGCCTACACCGCTCTGCTCGATGGGTTTACCGAGTGTAGGGCTGGTGAGAATGGTCTAGAGCTGGACGTTTATTTAAAAAGTTTAGACTCTTTGAAATACCATGAACTTTGGTACAAAGCAATTGATCGGTACAAGGCTGAGCTCACCTACACCGTTCACCCTGAAGAACTATTTCTTTATATAACGCGCAGTTGTCGTAACGATTTAGAAGATTATTTCAATTGCCGCTATGTTGAGTGAGTTCACGATTGAAAAGCTCGAGTCGGTAGAAATAAACCCTCGATTGGAAAAGCGTGTTTATAAACTTGTGTTTAATAATGTAGCTAACGATGAACTCTTTGTGCGTGCTTTTGATTGTATTCTAGACGTATTTAAAGATGACTTACCAACCGGTTGTAAAGTGGGAACAAAAATAGTACTGAACGATATGAAAGCCCTTCATATCGAGTACAGGTTTCCCTATACTTTAAGCGGTGAAATATTATTAAGCCGCATATACTGCGTAATGCAGAGCAATAATGATGTAATTGTAAACTCGATTAAGACCGAGTTTAGTATTTTGAAAAAAAAGTGAATTGTATTTATATATATATTTGCTTGACATTTCTCCTGTACTGATTATACGCATATTTCTATTGATTGTATTTATATATATTTTGCGTGATATTTCTCCTGTAGTGTTACTGTTATTACATATTTCTATTGAAATGTATATTTATCTCTATTTGAAATGTATATTTTATTTTATATATCCATAATTGTGTGTATATATTTCCTGTACTGTTATATGCATATTCCTCAATTGAAATGTATATTTATTTTCTATATATTATAATAAACAGAATGATGCAATGTTGTTTTACTTAATTGTTACGCCTTCTAAACCTACTACCGGTATTCTTTTAAGAAATATAATAATGTATACAATGGTATCTGATGGAACGAAATCTTTTAATTGGACAACTCACCATAATAATGGGTAAAAGTGGTATCTGGCAACTCAAGCCATTTACAGCCAACTGGCTGATTAGGCGTATATAATAATGTATACAATAATACTGCTAAAAAGAGGTATCTGGCAACTCAAGCCATTTACAGCCAACTGGCTGATTAGGAGTCTATAATAATGTATACAATGGTATTGCGGTATCTGGCAACTCAAGCCATTTACAGCCAACTGGCTGATTAGGAGTCTATAATAATGTATACAATGGTATCGCTAAAAAGAGGTATCTGGCAACTCAAGCCATTTACAGCCAACTGGCTGATTAGGAGCCTATAAAACAACGCCTACTCGGCTGAAGTCTTAATATGCACTTGGCTCCTGCCAGGTGAACACCTCTCCTCCTCCTTTCTCTCCTTTCTCTTGGGGGATAACGCCGCCTCCAAGTTTTCCTTGTTGCACCTGCAGCATCCCCTCTTTGGGGGATTTTTTTTTTTTTTTTTTTTTTTTTCTTTTTTTTTTTTGCAACACCCCCACCCCCTTTGCAACAACCCCCACCCCCATTTGCACCATTGCAACATTACGTCATCACTTGCAACATTCTTGAACTCTCACCTTTTGCGGCTATACTACTGGCTCAGTTCTGGGTCCACTGTTATTTTTATTATTTATAAATGACCTTCACGTTCATCTGATATACTGAACTTCATAATGTTTGCAGATGATACAACTGTCTCTTTTTCTTGCAAAGCTGTTAATACAGCTAAGAATATATTTCATTCAGAATTCATCAGTGTAATGAAATGGTTGACCACCAATAAACTCTTCCTAAATACCAGTAAAACAAATTTCATGATTTTTACTAATAAAAGAAATGTATATCTTGATGAACTTAATGTTAATGAAATCGCCATAAAGGAGTGTACTGTAACAAAATTTCTTGGTGTAATGCTAGATAAGAATTTGCAATGGAGTGATCATGTAAATTATATCGCGAAAAAGACTTCAAGGAGCGTTGCTATAATGTTTAAACTTAGAAATGTAGTCCATAAACAAGTTTTATTGACTCTTTATCATACTTTTGTTCCTCCTTATATAACATACTTCACCCTTGTTTGGGGAAACTCCGCTAACAACGCATTAAATGGTATTTTTGTCATCCAAAAACGAGCAAAAAGGTTATTATTTGATGCTGATTTCCTTGATCACTAGTGCATTATTTAAAGAGCTAAACCTATTAAAGCTCAACGATATAACCAAACTGGCACATTTTATTTTTATTTACAAGTGTAAGAACAAAATCATTAATTTGCAATGGGTAAATAGATATTTTGTAACTCATCAAGAAATCGACTCATATCAAACCAGAAATAGATCAAAGCTTGTTATACTTCAATTTAGATTGTCTTCATCTCAAAAACTACCCATTTTCATTGGATTGAAACTATGGAATGACTTGCATGCCGATATAAAAAATATTGTGAATGTAAATTTGTTTAAAACCAAGTTGAAACCCCGATTAATAATGGCATACTAACAAAAATCTAGGATTAATGTCCACTAATATTGTTTAATATTGTCCAATAATATTGTTTAATATTGTAATACATGTTTTAACTATTAATAATACTTATTTATTTATTTATTATTATTAATTAATAACAACTAGCTGCTTATTTTTAATAAGAGCCCAGTAAAGCCTAAAGCGTAAGGGCCAAATTAAATAAAATAAATAGTCGAGCTTCACAGTTATTCATGTCATTGTAAATTGAAAAAATTTATTTATTTTATTATTATTAATAATAAAGGTTAATAATAAAAATAATAAAATAAAAAAATGAAACAAAACTGAAGCATTATTCCAATCAATACAGTGGGATAACTCTGACAAATGGACAAAAAGGGCAATGGACGACTGTCCCGTTCTAACAGAATATTGATGCTGTTTTACACGCGTGTACATTTGTACAAATCCTTTCCTGTCTGACCAATGTATGATAAAAGGAATCACATTGTTTACAACCAATTTTATAGATAATGCCTGAATAATTGGTAGGGCTTTTAACGATGATATTTTTCACAATATTGTTATATGAAAATACTACATTAATATTCAAAAGTTTAAGTACATTGGCAATGCTTAAAAAGCCCGGGAAAAATGGAAGTACTAAAATATTCTTTGACAAAGTGCGAGTGTTATTCACGCGAGAGAAGGTTCGTTTTGTCTTGTTAAGACAAGATTCCATAAACGCAGGTGGGTAGCACAAACAGAGCTGGGCAATAAATACATTGAATGTATTTAAATACTAAATACTAAATACATGGGAGAAATGTATTTAAATACTAAATACTAAATACATTTTACGAATGTATTTATATACTAAATACAAACTACATCAGTTGTATTTAAATACATTTGTAAATACATTTTAAATACATACAAATTTTAACATATGCATTCACTAATTCATGAGTAACAACAATATAAAATGCTTGATAAAGGATAAAGAAATAGTACAATCTAATTTCCGATTATATATTTCCCTTTTTAGAACAAAACAAAAACAAAAGAACTTAGGACTTACGATGTTCAACCAGTGACATATTATACTCATTATATCATTGCAAAATGAGTAACAATTAATGAGTAGATGAGACATAAACGTAAACATAAGAAACATAAACATAAGGCACCTTACGAATTCTCTTTTATTTCACAGTTGCTGCGGATCAAAACCAATCTTTCAAAAGTTCTGTCTGAAAGAGAGTTTCTTTTGGGAGTTTACACAGCAAGCAGGTGCACTTTACCTTATTACCGTCTTTAGATTTAATTTTAAAGTATTTTCCATCAAACAGAGGGTGCACTAAATTGTTATCTGCAGATATATCACTGTTTGATTCACCGGATTTGCTTGTTGAAGCCATGACACGCACACGATAAAGAAATCAACCGCTTTCGACTAAGAGTGGCACACAACTGATTGAACTGACACGTTGAAACATGAACCATGCTGTATTACACTGTCGACGCGTCGTACTGTGCTAGTACAGAACGTGTATTAAACCAGTAAAAGTATTTACATTTTTATATTTTGAGTATTTAAATACATTGTATTTAAATAGTCATTAAAGTATTTAAATACTATATTTAAATACATGAAAAACAATGTATTTATAAATACAGTTCTAAATACACAAATGTATTTAAATACGTATTTAAATACAAATGTATTTAAATACTGCCCAGCTCTGAGCACAAATCACTTCCAATACCGTTGATTTTTTCTAATTCGGCATCCATGTATTCCGGACTGGCGATCCTAAGAGCGCGGAGAAACATTGAAGAAAATATGGCCTTCTTAATGGGGGTGTCATGTCCGAAGTAAAAGTGTACGTAGGACAAATTGTTTGTTTTTTTCCGATAGATACTAAACTTAAAACCTGGGCTTTCCCTATCTACACGCACATCCAAAAACGGGATTGAGTTGTCTTGTTCCACTTCTAAAGTAAACTTAATGGAGGGGACTTGATCATTTAACTGAAGGAGGAAGTTATCCAGGTCACGTTTCATGGGCCAGATACACAAAATATTGTCGACGTACCGCAACCATGGGATACCAACCCCCAGGATTCTCGGAATGTAAGTAATTTCGAAAAACTCCATATAAATATTGGAGAGGAGGGGCGACAAGGTTTTATCCATGGCCATCCCAAAAACCTGTTCATAATATTAGCTATTGAAAGTGAATTTACAGTCTTTAATGCAAAGTTTAATGAGTTCCAAAACGATGTGTGCAGGTAGTGGCAGGTCATGCTTAATGCTTATGTAATTCTCGGGAGAGAAAGTGAAGCATATCATCAATCGGCACTTTTGTAAACAATGAACAAACGTCAAAACTGATCAATCTATCGTTGGCTTCAGTGCGTACATTATTCAATTTTTCAGTAAGATCCATGGAAATTTTTACATGTGACTCAGAGATAGTTCGGAGATTGGGGGACAAGACTTTGACTTTTTATTGTTAAGAAAACCTTCTGCTTTACAAATTTGTTAGTCTTGCTTGTTTTGAAAAACAGTGTAATCTTCCTCAGTCTTTGGTTAACATAGTTAAAGGCCTTGTCTATAGTGCTACGAATAGTACTTACGAAGATAACTTTCCTAAACGTTTTCGCAATAGCCTTTCACAATTAAAAAAAGATGGTGAGATCCATATTACTAAACCAGACAAGGCTAACACCATAGTTATTATCGACAAAGTGGACTACATTACAAAGATGAACGAGCTTCTCCAGGACCCCGCCACATACAGAAAACTTAGGAAGAACCTGCAGGATGACGTCATCAAATCATTCAATAGTGGCTTGAAACGCATTCTCAAAGATCATAAGGACTTAATTCCGCTTTTCACGTGCACATCACCTCCTCTTCCCCTTCTTTACGGTCTTATTAAAACCCACAAACCTGGCAACCCTATGCGCCCTATTATTAGCTCTGTGGGTTCTACTACCTATAAACTCTCCAAATGGCTTGTCAAAGTCTTGTCCCCCATTCTCGGAACTATCTCTGATTCACGTGTAAAAAATTCCATGGATCTTAATAAAAATTGAATAATGTACGCACTGAAACCAACGATAGATTGATCAGTTTTGACGTTTGTTCATTGTTTACAAAAGTGCCGATTGATGATATGCTTGACTTTATCTCCGGAGAATTACATAAGTATGACCTGCCACTACCTGCACACATCGTTTTGGAACTCATTAAACTTTGCATCAAAGACTGTAAATTCACTTTCAGTACCGAATATTATCAACAGATTTTTGGGATGGCCATAGATAATCCCTTGTCGCCCCTCCTCTCCAATATTTATATGGAGTTTTTCGAAATTACTTACATTCCGAGAATCCTGGGGGTTGGCATCCCATGGATGCGGTACATCGACGATATTTTGTGTATCTGGCCCATGAAACGTGACTTGGATGACTTCCTCCTTCAGTTAAATGATCAAGTCCCCTCCATTAAGTTTACTTTAGAAGTGGAACAAGACAACTCAATCCCGTTTTTGGATGTGCGTGTACATAGGGAAAGCCCAGATTTTAAGTTTAGTATCTATCGGAAAAAACAAACAATTTGTCCTACGTACACTTTTACTTCGGACATGACACCCCTATTAAGAAGGTCATATTTTCTTCAATGTTTCTCCGCGATCTTAGGATCGCCAGTCCGGAATACTGTAACATGGATGCCGAATTAGAAAAAATCAACGGTATTGGAAGTGATCTGTGCTACCCACCTGCTTTTATGGAATCTTGTCTCAACAAGGCAAAACGAACCTTCTATCGCGTGAATAATAACACTCACACTTTGTCAAAGAATATTTTAGTATTTCCATTTTTCCCGGGCTTTTTAGGCATTGCTAATGTACTTAAACTTTTGAATATTAATGTAGTATTTTCATATAACAATATTGTGAAAAACATCATAGTTAAAAATAGCCCTACCAATAATTCAAGCACTATCTATAAAATTGGTTGTAAACAATGTGATTCCTTTTACATTGGTCAGACGGGAAAGGATTTGCACCCGCGTGTAAAACAGCATCAATATTCCGTTAGAACGGGACAGTCGTCCATTGCCCTTTTTGTCCATTTGTCAGAGTTATCCCACTGTATTGATTGGAATAATGCTTCAATTTTGTTTCACTCTAGCAACATTGTTAATAGAAATACTCTTGAGTCTGCTATTATTCAACTTACAAATAATTTTAACATGAGCCGGGGTCTTTTTCCACATGATCCTGTTGTTTTGAATTCGTTCAGAACAGATTTAGACAAGAAGGGCAAAGTGCTAAAACTTTGGTAGTTTTCCCTTATAAATTTGTATGCTCCTCTTACAATTTTTATTTTTCAATTTATTCTTATTTTTTTATTTTTTGTAACCTATATACAATTCAGGCATTAGCTATAAAATTGGTTGTAAACAATCCACTTGATCCTCTTGTTTTGAATTCGTTCAGAACAGATTTAGACAAGAAGGGCAAAGTGCTAAAATTGGTAGTTTTTCCTTACAAATTTGTATGCTCCTCCCACAATTTTTATTTCTATATTTATTATATATATATTTTTTTTTTGGGTGACCTATATATAGTCTCGAACTCTTTATTTACTTCAGTGTTCCTGAGGATGTCATTAGACGAAAGTGCTTGAGCACCATTCTGTGTTTCCTTTCCTTCGTGGTTCTTTTCATCATAAATATTTTTCACGTGGTACTTTCGTGAAATAATTTTCATATATATATAATATATATATATATATATACAGGGCCGGATCTAGAAGTTGCGAGGCCCTAGGCAGATCTAGAAATTGCGAGGCCTTAGGCCTATATATATGAAAATATGGACTTAATTATCGGTACTATACCAGCAATATTAGAATCCCGCATAGACAGAACTTTGCCAGCACTTAAAAATTAAACCAAACCAAAATAATCACGCATGGAAATTGTATAAGAAATATAAATAAACCATACAAATAAGTATAAATTATAATATGAATCAAGATTTGCATCGAAAATATAAGACAATGATTTCTAAGATTTATATAATATTATAGGTAATGACTTTCCATAGTATAGAAACGTTTTTCATATGTGATGTATAAGAGATGTTGACATTTCATTTTTTATAACAGAGAGCGATAGACTTATCAGGCTAAATATTAATGCTTTAATATTTGGTTCAGATGCTCCTTGAATATTACAGCAATGCTTTTCTACTTTTCTTCGAGCTAAACTCTTCAATTAATTGAGAATAATCTAATGAATTTGTTTTATCGTTTTCTATTGATAACATAGCTAATGATTGCAATCTCGCTTGAGACATGGTGGAACGCAAATATGTTTTAATAAGTTTGAGACGCGAGAAACTTCTTTCAGCCGAAGCAACAGTAACTGGGGTGGTTAATACTATTCGAAGTGCAACATAAACATTAGGATAAATCTCACTTAGTTGTTTTTGCACTATATAAACAAGGGCATTTCCGAGATCTGTTTCCTCAGGTATAAACCTGCAAAGTACCTTAAGTTCTTCATAGAGTTCTAAATCATTAATATCACTTGAACAGAACGCGCAAAACGGCTTGAGCGAGGCCCCCTTTGGCGCGAGGCCCTAGGCGATCGCCTAGTTCGCCTATAGCTAAATCCGGGCCTGTATATATATATATATATATATATATATATATATACCTTACAACCTTACAAAGGTTGAAATTTCTCGGTGTTAAACTTCATATTGTTGTCTTCAGTCCACTTGTAGATTTTGTTTATGTCGGTTTGTAGAGATCCTATGTCTTCTGGGTTTCTTATTTTTCTACTGATCTTTGTGTCATCCGCAAAGGATGTTACTGTGCTGTCTCTGGTAACGTCCTCATCTATGTCAGTTAGCATGATTATGAAGAGTAGTGGAGCTAATACTGTTCCTTGTAGTACCGAGCTGAGGACCTCTGATTCTGATGAAGATACTCCTTGTACTGTAACGACTTGCCTCCGCTCACTAAGGAATTATATATCCAGTTCCCTACTTTTCCTGTTATTCCCATATATTTCAGTTTATGTATTATGATTCCGTGGTCACACTTGTCGAACGCTTTAGCAAAGTCTGTGTATATATATATATATATATATATATATATAGAATTTCACAATTAAACACGTGAAATAAATAAATTATGCACACTTACAAGGAAAAGAAAAAGCAATTCTAAGGCATTTCATGTATTCAAGGTACATCTCTTCAGGGAATGAAGGGAAAAAGCAAGAAGACAAAAAATATATGTTTCTGTACAGCGTAAACAAAATAGTAAGAAGAGATTAGCAAAAGGTTAACAAGTGGTGGTAAAGGGTAAAAGGTATTTTAACAAGATATGGTAAATTTTGTACGTTCCCAAACTGTTATTGAAATAATTTTTTTAAAATAGACAAACGCACATTCCAGAATAGTCCTTTCAATTAGTCTTTATTTTTAACGAGAACTTTAGAACTCTCCCAATTTACACTATGACTACATCTGTACATATGGTTAATCAATGCATTAGAATTATTTGCTGTCCAACACGCATATTTGTGTTGTTTCACTCTGACATCTAAAGTTTTTTCAGTTTGACCTATATAAACTGAGTTACATTATGTGCATCCAATCGAATCCAATGAACAGTATTATCCGGGCTATTCTTTATAAGGCGAGATTTAACCGTATTATTATACTTAAAGACTGCGTTAATGCTAATTGTTTTAAGTAAGGTCGGAAGATGTTTAAAATTCACATGGTAAAGGTAGACTAATTTTTGTGATCAAGTTCAATTGCAATTACACTATTATAATACCTTTTCTTAGCTTTCCTAAAACAGTTATCTAGAAATGAAATTGGATAACATAATTTAATAACAATGTTCATAATATTGCTTAACTCGGATTCTAAAAATTCGGACTAACAATTCTTAATGCTCTGCGAAACATAGAAGAAAAATAAATGATTTTATCGAGGGGATGGTCAGAATAAAATTAACACTAGAGTTATTATTAGTAGGCTTGCGGAAAACTTCAAATTTGATTGATTTATGCATCTCCGAATTTTTACATCTAGAAATGATAGGCATCCATCATTTTCCTTTTCGAAAGTAAATTTTATAGACGGAACTAAATTAATGAGCCCATCAACGAATTCATCAACACCCAAATTGTCAGGCCAAGGGCATATGTACAGATACCAAACAAGGTTGAAATTCACAATGGTGGTCAAAATTCTACTTTCAAAATATTCCATCGATAAAATAGCTGATATGGGTGAGAGGGGATTTCCCATCGTCAATCCAAACGACATGGCATAAAACTTATCTTCAAACTGAAATTTACAATCTTTGACGCAAAGCTTAATTAATTCAATAAGAGTGTTGTGTTGACCACTCAGAGATCTTATCTTTTAAAAAATCAAGTAAGTCATCAACAGGGACTTTTATGAATAACGAATATACTGTGCATCAAAACTAACCAGTTTGAAATTAGAATCATTAGGAAACTTTAGTTTGTTAATAGGATTCATGCTATTTATAATATGGAATTCAGAAATAGATACACCTAAAGGTGTGTGTGTGTGTGTGTATATACTGGGTGATCCAGATAAATGGGACCCATAAAAAAAGGCAAAATATTCTTAATATTTAATTCCTTTCATAAAAACTATATATCATTCGAAAGAGTAGAGTTACAAGTTTATTATGAAATATTTATTTTTAAAATGACTCCTTTCAAATGTGCTCCATTAGTTGCCAAGCATTCCAGTGTTCTCGCTTGTAAGTTCTGCATCACTTTTGCAAGAGTGTGCGGTGGTATGACCTGTATCTCATTTGTGATGGCGGCCTTCAATTCTTGCAAGGTCGTTGGGTTATTTCTGTAGACCCTACTCTTTAAATATCCTTAGGAATAAGGAAATCGGTCAACATTTTTTCGTAGCGATCACCATTTACAGTGACCGTGTTTCCGGTGGAATCCTCGAAAAAGTACGGCCCTATGATCTGAGATGCAGTAAGACCACACCAAACAGTTACACGCTGACTATGCAACGGGACTTCGGTAATATTCAATGGATTTTCTGTTGCCCAGAAACGACAATTTTGTTTGTTTACAGTTCCATTCAAGTGAAAATGGGCTTCGTCTGACATAATCAAATTGCTAGAAAATTGGTGGTGTCAATTTACCTTCTGTTGGATCCATTGACAGAATTGTCGTCTTCGTGCGAAATCTCCATCGTTTAGTTGTTGCACTGTTTGAATTTTATATGGAAAGAGCATTAAATTTTGCTTGAATATACGGTGTGTTGTTCCATATCCAACTCCTAACAGCTGAGAAGCACGTCAGTAGTATAGCCGCAAAAGGTTAGAGTGCAGGAATGTTGCAAGTGATTACGTAATGTTGCAAAGGAGGGTGGGGGTTGTTGCAAAGGGGGGTGGGGGTGGGGTTGCAAAAAAACAAAAAAAACAAAGGACCCTTTGTTGCCAACCGGGGTTGCAAGGGGCATGCAACTTGGGGGCGGAGTTCTCCCCCAAGCTATTCCCCCCAAAGGGCCAGAAAGGAGAGAAAGGAGGAGAGAAAGGAGGAGAGGTGTTCACCTGGCAGGAGCCAAGTGCATATTAAGACTTCAGCCGAGTAGGCGTTGCTTTATAGGCTCCTAATCAGCCAGTTGGCTGAGCCAAGGGGGGAGGGGTACACCTGAAGGAGAGAGATAGAGTAGTTGCCTTTGATTGCAAGGCATGCAACTTGGAGGCGGAGTTCACCCCCAAGTTATTTTCGTTTACCTAACCTAAGGGGCCTCTAAGGGTTTTCCCAAAGGGCCAGAAAGAGAAGGACCAGAGGTCCTTGCTCGGCTGGGAGCCGAGCTTGAATGACTCCGTCAGTCGTCTCTCGGTCTTTTATAAACCTCTATTCTGGCTGAGTTGCCAGATAGCGCCATGCCATGTATTCAGTTGCTGAGTTGCCAGATCACGCCGTGTATTCAGTTGCTGAGTTGCCAGATCGCACCATGTATGCAGTTGCTGAGTTACCAGATCACGCCATGTATTCAGGTGCTGAGTTGCCAGATCGCACCATGTATTCCAGATAGCGCCATGTATTCCAGATAACAAAAACCATATACTAATCATCCATTTAAATAGTGTACCACAATATATGATGGTAGATGAATCCAATTAAATTCTGTTTATTAAATAAATAATTTTTACACACTTAATTTTTATTATAAATATTTAAGTCACGAATAACGAAAATTTATGAAACACATGAGCCTCATCCCCCGCGAAGAAAATTGAAAAAAACGAAATTTAAAGAAATTAATCAATTGAAATTAGCCAAAACACAATCCGCTATAACGGGGTCGAACGACATGAGAGATCTTCCTTCCAGACCGCTGTTGATGTGTATATATATATATATATATATATATATATATATATATAATAAACGAATAAACAACTCGTGCACACGCACACACAGACACAACACACACACACACACACACGAGGAAAAGGCGACTCTGTTTCAATTCGAATCGTCACATTTAAATAGTGTACCACAATATATATTTATATGACGGTAGATGAATCCAATTAAATTATGTTTATTAAATAAATAATTTTACACACTTAATTTTTATTATAAATATTTAAGTCGGGAATAACGAAAATTTACGAAACAATTCATTTAAAAGTTGAAATTAGCCAAAACACAATCCGCTATAACGGGGTCGAACGACATGAGAGATCTTCCTTCCAGACCGCTCTTGATGTGTATATATATATATATATATATATAATAAACGAATAAACAACTCATGCACACACACACACACACACAACACACACACACACACACACGAGGAAAAGGCGACTCTGTTTCAATTCGAATCGTCACATTTAAATAGTGTACCACAATATATATTTATATAATGGTAGATGAATCCAATTAAATTCTGTTTATTAAATAAAAATTTTACACACTTAATTTTTATTATAAATATTTAAGTCACGAATAACGAAAATTTACGAAACAATTAATTTAAAAGTTGAAATTAGCCAAAACACAATCCGCTATAACGGGATCGGTTTCGAAGAACACCTGATGGTTGAGAGACCTTCCCCCCAATCCCTGATAAGTCTCCCGTCAATCCAAATGAAGAGAAATTTATGAAACACACGCCTGTCATTCTCCAAACCCGTATATATAAATATATATATATATATATATATATATATATTAGTGATGTAGGTCACATCCGCATCCGCATCCGCGGAACATCCGCACATTTTCTCGCGTCCGCATCCGCACTTTGGACTGCGGATGTCGTGCGGATGTGGACCGTTGAGATAAAACGTCATTAATAAGCGGAAATTATCAAATTCTACTATATTAATAGAACTAGTTCATTGTGCGCAAAAGTGATGCAAGCGACAAGACGAGAGGCTGTTCTTGTATGAAGTTACTCTCTTGCAACCTACTTAGATCCACGTTACAAAGCTAAGTTTTTTCACCTAGTCCATTAGAACGAGTTAAATCATCACTTGGCAAAGCAGTTGAAGAGCTTCAATCTCTTGAATCTGTCGCTTCGCCACCCACCAAAAGAATAAAAGTTTCAGTGACAGAACCAACACCTTCAACAAGCAAATCACAGAATCTGTCTCTCAGTTTCTTGAGTAAAGCAGCAATGACGAGACCTACGCGATGTCAAAAGATGTAGTAAAATGATCGAGAGCTATCACCAAGAAAAACGCCTGGCTGCATGTGACAATCCTATTAGTTGGTGGAAAAATACGCAGAATATCTATCCATACTTGAGTAAACTTGCAAGGAAACATTTAGCCTGTCCTCCAACAAACGTACCAAGCGAGAGATTATTTAGCAGTGCTGGATTAATATATGATGAAAAGAGAAACAGACTGGCAGCAGAAAAGGCAGAAAAATTAATGTTCCTTAAGCATAACCTTCCTATAATTAAGTTTGAACATTAAACGATGAACATCTTTGTTTACTTTATTTTAATTACTCATTTATAAATATGCCTAATAAAACTTTAAACTTAATATAAATAGTTATCAAGCTAATTAAAGATCTCTTTCTATAAGGGAGGAGGTTGGGGAAAGAGGTCGGTGGGTGCATTTGAGTTGGGTTCACGTCCCATCCTGGTAACACAATTATGGTTTCTAATTGTGGCTGAAACTCAACAAAATATAACGAATTTATTTGCAGACGAATTCACTATTTGATTTATATATTAGTTAGATGCTTGATATTATTTTATATGTTCAGAGAAAAGTACAGCAATTATTGTACAATTAATCAATTATACTACATTATAGCTACAGCTCTCTCTATATAATAACTTATTATGTACGTTAAACACAACAAATCTCGAATATATCCTAAAAAATAACGAAAATGTAGACATCCGCATCCGCATCCGCATCCGCGGATGTTGAAATCAAACATCCTCATCCTCATCCGCATCCGCGGATGTGACAAAAATGACATCCGCTACATCACTAATATGTATATGTATATATATATTTAATAAACGAATAAACAACTCGTGCACACACACACACACACACGCACACGAGGAAAGGCAGAAACGGTCATCTCGAATCGTCCCCCTAGTGACCATTTTCTGGGCGAGAGTCAACCTTTCTTCGTCTACTTGAACAAAAACCACCTTTCACTCCGACGCAAGGGACTACTATAGAAATGTAAGTGTCTATAATTCGATTTTATATATATGGAGAGTTGTAGTATCTCGTCAAATAGATATAATAAATGAGATATTCAAGTTATATATATATTTACAAATACGTGTAATAAATCAATAGATACGATTATATACAAGACAAATACGTGTGAGTTAACAATAGAAGCATCATACGTTATGGTATCCAATATATAAATGAACTTTCACCGAATTAAAACAAATCACTAATCAGTTAAAAGAATTCGCTCAATTATCATATTCACAAATCTACATACACACACACACACACACACACACACCACACACACAAACCTCTGTATATATTACGAAAATCAGGAAAAATGCCAAACGTGTATTAATTTAAATGAAACTAAACGCATATTAATTTAAAACAAATGAATTTTTTCCTTTTAAGAGAATTATTTATTATAAGAATTTAACTACTCAATGTAAGAAATTAATTATTAAACGCAATTTTCGGTAGGATATATTTCTTTATATCCTCTCGATTACATTAGTGACTAATGATGCGGGAAACTCTGTTTTCGAGAAAATAAACTACATCTTAACTGCTTAAATCAATCACCATTCACATCAATTCTTATTATCATTATTATTATTATTATTTCTACAATGAAAATATTTTATATTTGCGCGTAACTTAGACCCACAGTTTAACGTTGAAACCGAATGCTCTTTTAAAAATATAATTAGGATATATTTCTTTATATCCTCTCGATTACATTAGTAACTAATGATGCGGGAAACTCTGTTTTCGAGAAAATAATATTTCCATTTACTCAGTTTTCCCAAAATATTATTTAAAATTAAGTGTACTAATTTAAATTTACTTTCTTTTTCCAGGTTAACTATACCCACAATTATAATAAATAATAATAATCGAATTACGGACGATTGTTCGAAAACCATAGTTCGAAAAACAGTTGTTCGAAGCAACAATTATTCGACGTTATAATTGTTCGAATGAACAACCAACTAAATAAAATCTTAGTTGCCAAGACGCAAATACGAAGACGTAAATAACAAGGTTAGCCTCTTCATTTAAACTATAACATTTATAGTGCTGCAGTTAAACCACCCTTAAAATGGTAGAGTTTGTTTCTAGTGAGAAAGGAAAGCCAATGCTCTTAGTGAATGGGTTTTTATATGTAAGAGACCTAGACGAGGAGCAGCACCCAACAATCTGCGTCAACTCAAAACACACGTGCCTGCACTGAAACCTTTGAAAGGTGTGCGCGTTCACAGAGGAATTTTTGCTGGAACTTCCTCTCTCTCTCGTCTCCCTTCACTCCAAATCTTAACTTTCACACACGCACACACGCACACACACACACACACACACGCCTGTATATATATTATGAAAATCAGGAAAAATACCAAATGTATATTAATTCAAATGATGCTAAACGTACATTATAAGAAATTAATAGAGTTATATTTTTAAGTCCGAAATTCTCGAATTTAAAGGCACTCTTTTTATATTTTCCATTCACCGAAGCATGGTCCGGCATGCCGATTAATATCATTTTAAGAAGATTTCCCATATGTGTGTCTATTTTGTTTTGGTAAGCCTTTCAAAACAAAAATATTACGCGCTTTTCACCTTAAAGTGTCGATGACGGGGATGAAATAAAAGGTAGGACGCGAGCCTACATTTGTCAAATTAGCTCAGACGAAATACACACACAAATCTTTCAACCCTTATATATATATATATATATATATATATATATATATATATAAAATGAACTTTCACCGAATTAAAACAAATCACTAATCAGTTAAAAGAATTCGCTCAACTATCATATTCACAAATCTACATACACACACACCACAAACCTCTGTATATATTACGAAAATCAGGAAAAATGCCAAACGTGTATTAATTTAAATGAAACTAAACGCATATTAATTTAAAACAAATGAATTTTGTCCTTTAAGAGAATTATTTATTATAAGAATTTAACTACTCATGTAAGAAATTAATTATTAAACGCACGATTTTCGGTACGAACTTGCTCTTCTAACATCCGTGCCTTTGACTTGTAATTAAAAAAATGATTTTATTAAAGGCGCTGGCTATTTTTCTTCCAAACTTGTATGTATCAGCTTCTTAGTTTATTGAAATGAATGAATAAAAATGGAAAGGTATATTATTATCATTATTATTATCGTGCATTTTTCAAAATTAACACAAGATTTTCGTCAGAGGAAGATATGGTAAACAATTCAAAACGCACGTTCGCCCTCCATCATAGTATCTCGTTTCGCCGAAATAAAATCAAAACAATCGATCGGATTCGCAAATCTACACACACACACACACACACACACACATCCGGAAACCATTGCATTTTTTCATCTCTCCGTAGAACAGAAAAAATATTACGCTCTTTTCACCTTAAGTGAATTAAAGCAATTTTACGAAAAAGAATATGAATTTCAGAATTAAGTTAACATTCATACATAAATACAAGGTTAGAAGCTTTATCAACTCCTAATTTATTTCTCAATGATAACCTATATTTTTAATATAATTAATTAATTTTCTTTTTATCATAACTCAGCCGAGCAACGATGTTAAGCAACGTTGGAATCCAAGGATACTTCCCTTCACTTTCCCACCAGCGAGACTTTAAACTACGTAGGCCCACCACCACCCAAACATTACTTTGACTGTATGGATGAACGTGAAGACTTTATCGATACTACGACAGTTTTAATGAAAGTAACCATATAATATAGCGATGAATGTGAGCGTTATTGCGTGAATGATGTTCGCGTGCTTAGAGTATGTTTCCAGGCCTTTAGAAGAATGTACATAACCCGTTTCAAATGCGATCCACTGCAAGTAGCATTCAGAATTTTTCTATCACCCATAGTTTTCGAGAAAATATTTCCATTTACTCAGAGTTTCCCGCAGATCTTATATAAACTCCTCCTAAATACCAGTAAAACAAATTCATGATTTTACTAATAAAAATAAATGTATATCTTGATAAATTTGATGAATTGCACTTTTTTTAACCAATATATTTACTGTTTTGGCTATAATGTACTTTTTTCATAAAATATTTTTCCTATTTTAATATAATTAAATAATTTTCTTTTTATCATAACTCAGCCGAGCAACAACGTTAAGCGACGCTGGATCTGGGTAGTAGTTGGATGGGGGGGGGCCGTCCGCCGCAACAGCTAATTTACAGTCGATGAACGTAATGAAATAAATAAATAAATAAAATATGCACTTATTTTTATTGAGCACACATGTAGAAATAATTAAATAATATTGTCAAGACCTTCGGCGAATATCACAGTGGACACACTCGAATCCGCCTGTGCGTACCAGATACCACTTTTTAGCGATACCATTGTATACATTATTATATTTCTTAAAAGTTGGTTTAGAATACCGGTAGTAGGTTTAGAAGGCGTAACATGATATAATGTACTTTTTTTAATAAAACATATTTCCTGTTTTGGGTATAATGTGCTTTTTTCATAAAATATTTTTCCTATTTTAATATAATTAAATAATTTTCTTTTTATCATAACTCAGCCGAGCAACAACGTTAAGCGACGCTGGATCTGGGTGGTAGTTGGATGGGGGGGGCCGTCCGCCGCAACAGCTAATTTACAGTCGATGAACTTAATGAAATAAATAAATAAATAAAATATGCACTTATTTTTATTGAGCACACATGTAGAAATAATTAAATAATATCGTCAAGACCTTCGGCGAATATCACAGTGGACACACTCGAATCCGCCTGTGCGTATCCCGAGTCCTCTCTTCTCAGGATTGGCAAGCGCGGAGAGTCACTAATCCGCGACTCGCTTCCTGAAGGAGGACAAACATGGTTTAGCATGAAGCTCTGAACAGGCTGTTTATATCTTTCGTATAGCCACTCGAACTCTGAATCTGACATCAGTAACGTGGTGCTCAAATATCGCAAAGAGCGTGGGCTGCCTGAACTCATTGCAATAGCTGCATTGGCCTCGTCACTTATATCTGAAAAATCTAACCTAAAGAGCGAAAATAGAGACGCTTAATCGGGGTTAAGCATACTAAACATGCTCTTGATATACATAATTTATTTTCCATGAAATTACGTACTTTAGTTATGAGCTATATATTTTTATATAGAAATTAAGTGACCATTCTATTGAATTTCATAAAATTAACGTTGTAGCTATAGCTTAAGACAGTATTTCTTACCTTGCCTTCTTTCGGGGGCGCGTACCATCAGAGGACGATGAACGGCTAGGTGGTCTGTGCGATGGCTCCCTTGCTCTATTCGGTGTCGAAGTACTAGGCCCATCAAACATACGACTTGAATAGCTGAAATACAATATAATAAGTGACCATTCTATTGAATTTCATAAAATTAACGTTGTAGCTATAGCTTAAGACAGTATTTCTTAGCTTGCCTTCTTTCGGGGGCGCGTGCCATCAGAGGACGATGAACGGCTAGGTGGTCTGTGCGATGGCTCCCTTGCTCTATTCGGTGTCGAAGTACTAGGCCCATCAAACATACGACTTGAATAGCTGAAATACAATATAATAATAATAAGCCGTAATATCGTAACTAATAACTCATTTTACGTAAGGTTCCTATCTTGCGATTTTTCCTATAATATACGTAATTTTATTTTCCATGAAATTACATACTCTAGTTATGAGCTATATATTTTTATATAGAAATTAAGTGACCATTCTATTGAATTTCATAAAATTAACGTTGTAGCTATAGCTTAAGACAGTATTTCTTACCTTGCCTTCTTTCGGGGGCGCGTGCCATCAGAGGATGATGAACGGCTAGGTGGTCTGTGAGGCTCCCTTACTCTATTCTGGGCCAAAGTACTCGGACCATCAAACATACAACTTGAATAGCTGAAATACAATATAATAATAATAAGCCGTAATATCGTAACTAATAACTCATTTTACGTAAGGTTCCTATCTTGCGATTTTTCCTGTAATATACGTAATTTTATTTTCCATGAAATTACATACTTTAGTTATGAGCTATATATTTTTATATAAAAATTAGGTGACCATTCTATTGAATTTCATAAAATTAACGTTGTAGCTATAGCTTAAGACAGTATTTCTTACCTTGCCTTCTTTCGGGGGCGCGTGCCATCAGAGGATGATGAACGGCTAGGTGGTCTGTGTGAAGGCTCCCTTACTCTATTCTGGGCCGAAATACTCGGACCATCAAACATACAACTTGAATAGCTGAAATACAATATAATAATAAACCGTAATATCGTTATTAATAACTCATTTTACGTAAGCTTAAATAGCATCAAGGCATTAGCTAGTTAACGCACGAAATAATAAACGTGCGACTAATATGTACTTTGATTTAATACGTTTAGTTTAAAACGCTGCGCTATACTTCACATAAAGCCTTTCCAAAGTGCATAACTATATATATATATATCTATATATATATATATATATATATATAACTTCAGTGTTATGCGAACTAAAAAGGGAAATTGAGAGTAATGTTTAATATCTTTCACTTCTTGAAATACACAATTTATGAATTGACTCATGCTTATTTATTAATCAATGGTAAGAAACTAAAACCTAACACATATTCAGTACATATAATAATAATAATAATAATAAAATATCTTTACATTAGTATTTCTTTTTTATTTGATTGGACATTCAAAATCATTATAAAGGTAATATTAACTAACCTCGATAGGCCCCTGGCACGCCGTTGTCGTCGCTGTCGCCGTTTGGTACACCTGTGGACGTCGTGAAAATCGGTCGAAGTCTCGCTTACGTCGGCAAAATACATTGTATCATCGTCATTACTGTAAAAGAGTATAATAACTATACATATGCCGAAATATGGTAAAAAATGCAATGACTGATCTTTAAATGTTAGCTACATGGAATGTCTCTTATCAATCTATAGCAGCGCGGATTAAAATTATGTCGGAAATAGTATTTTAAAAAGTAATTTTTGAATTCTAGATTTATCACAAACAAAACAATGGCTAGATTGATCAGCCACTACAAATTGCATGCCCAGATATTAGTCAGCTACAATTTCGTTATGATGAAGATATAGTTTTGACAAAGAAAATCATCAAACCTGTGTAAGATATCCATCCTATATCAAGAACCTTTTCCTACTGTGACAAATAATGAACTGGTATAATAATAAATGTAGGGGCATCCCATATGCCTATAGTAGCTTTCTAGCCACGCCCACACTTAGTTGGGGTACGCCCTTCACTCACAGGTGAGAGAGAAACAATAGGCCTACACACACACACACACACACACACACACACACACACATCTTTACAATTGCCTGAGGTTAATCATAAGGTATATAAACGAGCATGATTATATTTCGCTTTGTACTTACTTTGAAACAATCGTTAGGTCGAGACAATTCACGGTAGCATGGCTAATCACTCCGACTTAGGCTGTTTGACGCTGAGCGCATCTCAAATAGAACGTGTAAGGGTGCTGGTTGCAGGCGTTGATGAAAACATCGCAGAGTTAATAAGGTAATGTAAGCATAAATTAGATTGCTTTACGATGAATTTCACGAGTCATCATCTTCTTTTCCAAACTATATATTATATATATATATATATATATAGGCAGTTATTGTTATAGAAAAGAAATATTTCTACTCCACAGCCGATCTCAATGTAAAATTGGCCCAAGCTTAATTCATAATCTTAGGCACCATTATAAGAAAATTATTTATATTAAAAGATGGCTCATTAGAACCTATTCCTTTTTACGAATATGCTAGTTATATATTTTCACAATAATGTGATTTTCTTTGCTTTTTCTAGATGCTACAATGTGAAAGACGAAGACGGCGATATCGATTGTTGTGATAGACGTTATTGCTGACGGTTTCTCTTCAATCCCATCCACACTATCAAGACTGCGCGGCGTCCACAGTCAGCCAAGAGGAACCCTGAAGACGATGTATACTTTCCAGAATATACATGCGAAGAGGAGAAAACAATATTGGCTATGATGCTGAAAGCGGAAGCTGCAATAAATCAACGCCGTCGTTTTTCTGATCATACAAATGTAGAAGTTATAGACCTAGCTTCAGACGATGAACAAGAGCAGCGCGTGTAAGTAACTTTTATATTCTCGATAAAACACCAATGATCTGTTTCACCAAGTATAAACTTGCATAAACTAGAATGCTTTACGATGAATTTCACGAGTCATCATCTTCTTTTCCAAACTATATATATATATATATATATATATAGGTAGTTATTATGTTACAGAAAAGAAATATTTCTACTCCACAGCCGATCTCAATGTAAAATTGCCCCATCCATGTTTACTGAACAGCCGGGGCCTTCTGCTGCTAACTCTATTGCAAAGCATGATGTTGCAAGGCCGGCTGTATTATCTACCTGCAACAATGCTGCTAGGGAAGAAAAACCACCTAGTGCAAAGTAAGTTGATACGTCATTCAATATTTATTACTTAATTATCTCATTACATGCAACGTGTTTGTACAATAAGGATCTTTTAAAGGATAAGCTCAAGATTATTTCATTTAGCAGATAGTGAAAAATACTACTACTACATCATAATTTATTTATTACTTAATTATCTCATTACATGCAATGTATTTGTACAATAAGGATCTTTTAAAGGATAAGCTCAAGATTATTTCATTTAGCAGATAGTGAAAATAATACTACTACATCATATTTTATTTATTACTTAATTATCTCGTTACATGCAACGTATTTATACATTATTCTCAAATGAAAGGATCTAAGAATATTTTTCTTTTTCTGGATGTTTCCACAGGAAGCGCAAGCTGTACGGTACTGACTATGATAGCTCGGATGATTTTCAGCCTGTACCGAAAAGGAGGATAAGCCGACTAAGAAAGCGCAGAAAAATATACCACAGGTTTTAGTGATGAGAAAGGTTTTGACGATTTTATTTAATTATTTCTACATGTGTGCTCAATAAAAATAAGTGCATATTTTATTTATTTATTTCATTACGTTCATCGACTGTAAATTAGCTGTTGCGGCGGACGGCCCCCCCCCCCATCCAACTACCACCCAGATCCAGCGTCGCTTAACGTTGTTGCTCGGCTGAGTTATGATAAAAAGAAAATTATTTAATTATATTAAAATAGGAAAAATATTTTATGAAAAAAGTACATACCCAAAACAGGAAATATGTTTTATTAAAAAAAGTACATTATATCATGTTACGCCTTCTAAACCTACGACCGGTATTCTAAACCAACTTTCAAGAAATATAATAATGTATACAATGGTATCGCTAAAAAGTGGTATCTGGTACGCACAGGCGGATTCGAGTGTGTCCACTGTGATATTCGCCGAAGGTCTTGACGATATTATTTAATTATTTCTACATGTGTGCTCAATAAAAATAAGTGCATATTTTATTTATTTATTTATTTCATTACGTTCATCGACTGTAAATTAGCTGTTGCGGCGGACGGCCCCCCATCCAACTACTACCCAGATCCAGCGTCGCTTAACGTTGTTGCTCGGCTGAGTTATGATAAAAAGAAAATTATTTAATTATATTAAAATAGGAAAAATATTTTATGAAAAAAGTACATTATAGCCAAAACAGTAAATATATTTGGTTAAAAAAAAGTGCAATTCATCAAATTTATCAAGATATACATTTATTTTATTAGTAAAATCATGAAATTTGTTTTACTGGTATTTAGGAGGAGTTTATATAAGATCTGCGGGAAACTCTGAGTAAATGGAAATATTTTCTCGAAAACTATGGGTGATAGAAAAATTCTGAATGCTACTTGCAGTGGATCGCATTTGAAACGGGTTATGTACATTCTTCTAAAGGCCTGGAAACATACTCTAAGCACGCGAACATCATTCACGCAATAACGCTCACATTCATCAGCTATATTATATGGGTTACTTTCATTAAAACTGTCGTAGTATCGATCAAAGTCTTCACGTTCATCCATACAGTCAAAGTAATGTTTGGGTGGTGGTGGGCCTACGTAGTTTAAAGTCTCGCTGGTGAGGAAAGTGTAAGGGAAGTATCTTTTGGATTCCAACGTTGCTTAACATCGTTGCTCGGCTGAGTTATGATAAAAAGAAAATTAATTAATTATATTAAAAATATAGGTTATCATTGAGAAATAAATTAGGAGTTGATAAAGCTTCTAACCTTGTATTTATGTATGAATGTTAACTTAATTCTGAAATTCATATTCTTTTTCGTAAAATTGCTTTAATTCACTTTAAGGTGAAAAGAGCGTAATATTTTTTCTGTTCCACGGTGAGATGAAAAAATGCAATGGTTTCCGGGATGTGTGTGTGTGTGTGTGTGTGTGTGTGTGTAGATTTGCGAATCCGATCGATTGTTTTGATTTTATTTCGGCGAAACGAGATACTATGATGGAGGGCGAACGTGCGTTTTGAATTGTTTACCATATCTTCCTCTGACGAAAATCTGTGTTAATTTTGAAAAATGCACGATAATAATAATGATAATAATATACCTTTCCATTTTTATTCATTCATTTCAATAAACTAAGAAGCTGATACCATACAAGTTTGGAAGAAAAATAGCCAGCGCCTTTAATAAAATCATTTTTTTAATTACAAGTCAAAGGCACGGAATGTTAGAAGAGCAAGTTCGTACCGAAAATCGTGCGTTTAATAATTAATTTCTTACATTGAGTAGTTAAATTCTTATAATAAATAATTCTCTTAAAAGGACAAAATTCATTTGTTTTAAATTAATATGCGTTTAGTTTCATTTAAATTAATACACGTTTGGCATTTTTCCTGATTTTCGTAATATATACAGAGGTTTGTGTGTGTGTGTGTGTATGTAGATTTGTGAATATGATAATTGAGCGAATTCTTTTAACTGATTAGTGATTTGTTTTCATTCGGTGAAAGTTCATTTTTATATATATATATATATATATATATATATATATATATATAAGGGTTGAAAGATTTGTGTGTATTTCGTCTGAGCTAATTTGACAAATGTAGGCTCGCGTCCTACCTTTTATTTCATCCCCGTCATCGACACTTTAAGGTGAAAAGCGCGTAATATTTTTTGTTTTTGAAATGCTTACCAAAACAAAATAGACACACATATGGGAAATCTTCTCAAAAGGATATTAATCGGCATGCCGGACCATGCTTCGGTGAATGGAAAATATAAAGAGTGCCTTTAAATTCGAGAATTTCGGACTTAAAAATATAACTCTATTAATTTCTTATAATGTACGTTTAGCATCATTTGAATTAATATACATTTGGTATTTTTCCTGATTTTCATAATATATATACAGGCGTGTGTGTGTGTGTGTGTGTGTGTGTGTGTGTGTGTGGTGCGTGTGTGAAAGTTAAGAGTTGGAGTGAAGGGAGACGAGAGAGAGAGGAAGTTCCAGCAAAAATTCCTCTGTGAACGCGCACACCTTTCAAAGGTTTCAGTGCAGGCACGTGTGTTTTGAGTTGACGCAGATTGTTGGGTACCGCTCCTCGTCTAGGTCTCTTACATATAAAAACCCATTCACTAAGAGCATTGGCTTTCCTTTCTCACTAGAAACAAACTCTACCATTTTAAGGGTGGTTTAACTGCAGCACTATAAATGTTATAGTTTAAATGAAGAGGCTAACCTTGTTATTTACGTCTTCGTATTTGCGTCTTGGCAACTAAGATTTTGTTTAGTTGGTTGTTCATTCGAACATTTATAACGTCGAATAATTGTTGCTTCGAACAACTGTTTTTCGAACTATGGTTTTCGAACAATCGTCCGTAATTCGATTATTATTATTTATTATAATTGTGGGTATAGTTAACCTGGAAAAAGAAAGTAAATTTAAATTAGTACACTTAATTTTAAATAATATTTTGGGAAAACTGAGTAAATGGAAATATTATTTTCTCGAAAACAGAGTTTCCCGCATCATTAGTCACTAATGTAATCGAGAGGATATAAAGAAATATATCCTAATTATATTTTTAAAAGAGCATTCGGTTTCAACGTTAAACTGTGGGTCTAAGTTACGCGTAAATATAAAATATTTTCATTGTAGAAATAATAATAATAATAATGATAATAAGAATTGATGTGAAAGGTGATTGATTTAAGCAGTTAAGATGTAGTTTATTTTCTCGAAAACAGAGTTTCCCGCATCATTAGTCACTAATGTAATCGAGAGGATATAAAGAAATATATCCTACCGAAAATCGTGCGTTTAATAATTAATTTCTTACATTGAGTAGTTAAATTCTTATAATAAATAATTCTCATAAAAGGACAAAATTCATTTGTTTTAAATTAATATGCTTTTAGTTTCATTTAAATTAATAAACGTTTGGCATTTTTCCTGATTTTCGTAATATATACAGAGGTTTGTGTGTGTGTGTGTGTGTGTGTGTGGTGTGTGTGTGTGTGTGTGTGTATGTAGATTTGTGAATATGATAATTGAGCGAATTCTTTTAACTGATTAGTGATTTGTTTTCGGTGAAAGTTCATTTATATATTGGATACCATAACGTATGATGCTTCTATTGTTAACTCACACGTATTTGTCTTGTATATAATCGTATCTATTGATTTATTACACGTATTTGTAAATATATATATAACTTGAATATCTCATTTATTATATATATTTGACGAGATACTACAACTCTCCATATATATATAAAATCGAATTATAGACACTTACATTTCTATGGTAGTCCCTTGCGTCGGAGTGAAAGGTGGTTTTTGTTCAAGTAGACGAAGAAAGGTTGACTCTCGCCCAGAAAATGGTCTCTAGGGGGACGATTCGAGATGACCGTTTCTGCCTTTCCTCGTGTGCGTGTGTGTGTGTGTGCACGAGTTGTTTATTCGTATCATATATATATATATATATATATATATATATATATATATATATATACGGGTTTGGAGAATGAGAGGCGTGTGTTTCATAAATTTCTCTTCATTTGGAGTGAAGGGAGACTTATCAGGGATTGGGGGGAAGGTCTCTCAACCATCAGGTGTTCTTCGAAACCGATCCCGTTATAGCGGATTGTGTTTTGGCTAATTTCAACTTTTAAATGAATTGTTTCGTAAATTTTCGTTATTCGTGACTTAAATATTTATAATAAAAATTAAGTGTGTAAAATTATTTATTTAATAAACAATTTAATTGGATTCATCTACCGTCATATAAATATATATTGTGGTACACTATTTAAATGTGACGATTCGAATTGAAACAGAGTCGCCTTTTCCTCGTGTGCGTGTGTGTGTGTGTGTGTGCATGAGTTGTTTATTCGTTTATTATATATATATATATATATAATATATATATATATATATATACATCAAGAGCGGTCTGGAAGGAAGATCTCTCATGTCGTTCGACCCCGTTATAGCGGATTGTGTTTGGCTAATTTCAACTTTTAAATGAATTGTTTCGTAAATTTTCTTTATTCGCGACTTAAATATTTATAATAAAAATTAAGTGTGTAAAATTATTTATTTAATAAACATAATTTAATTGGATTCATCTACCGTCATATAAATATATATTGTGGTACACTATTTAAATGTGACGATTCGAATTGAAACAGAGTCGCCTTTTCCTCGTGTGCGTGTGTGTGTGTGTGTGTGTGTGTGTTTGTGTGTGTGCACGAGTTGTTTATTCGTTTATTATATATATATATATATATATATACATCAAGAGCGGTCTGGAAGGAAGATCTCTCATGTCGTTCGACCCCGTTATAGCGGATTGTTTTGGCTAATTTCAATTGATTAATTTCTTTAAATTTCGTTTTTTTTTCAATTTTCTTCGCGGGGGATGAGGCTCGTGTGTTTCATAAATTTTCGTTATTCGTGACTTAAATATTTATAATAAAAATTAAGTGTGTAAAAATTATTTATTTAATAAACAGAATTTAATTGGATTCATCTACCATCATATATTGTGGTACACTATTTAAATGGATGATTAATATATGGTTTTTGTTATCTGGAATACATGGCGCTATCTGGAATACATGGTGCGATCTGGCAACTCAGCACCTGCATACATGGCGTGATCTGGCAACTCAGCAACTGCATACATGGTGCGATCTGGCAACTCAGCTACTGAATACATGGCGCTATCTGGCAACTCAGCCAGAATAGAGGTTTATAAAAGACCGAGAGACGACTGACGGAGTCATTCAAGCTCGGCTCCCAGCCGAGCAATGACCTCTGGTCCTTCTCTTTCTGGCCCTTTGGGAAAACCCTTAGAGGCCTCTTAGGTTAGGTAAACGAAAATAACTTGGGGTAGAACTCCGCCTCCAAGTTGCATGCCTTGCAATCAAAGGCAACTACTCTCTCTCTCCTTCAGGTGTACCCCTCCCCCCTTGGCTCAGCCAATTGGCTGATTTGTTAGAAGCCTATAAAGCAACGCCTACTCGGCTGAAGTCTTAATATGCACTTGGCTCCTGCCAGGTGAACACCTCTCCTCCTTTCTCTCCTTTCTGGCCCTTTGGGGAATAGCTTGGGGGAGAACTCCGCCCCCAAGTTGCATGCCCCTTGCAACCCCGGTTGGCAACAAAGGGCCCTTTGGGGTATTTTTTTCTCTCTTTTTTTTTTTTTTCTTTTTTTTTTTTTTTTTTGCAACCCCCACCCCCTTTGCAACAAGCCCACCCCCTTTGCAACATTACGTAATCACTTGCAACATTCCTGCACTCTAACCTTTTGCGGCTATACTACTCACGTCTGATGCTTATGTTAGAATTATCCTGTACAATTTCATGAGTTCTGTTAATGATGTCGTCTATCCTTGCTGTGCGCACTCTTCCAGTTGGTTTTCTTTTTCCAATGCTGCCAGTTAGGGAAAAATTTCTGACACACCGAAGGATTACTTTCTTAGAAGGTGATTTTGACATCTGAAAATTTGTCTTGAAAGATCTTTGAGCTGAAACTACACTTCTTCCATGCTCATAATATTGCTCAGTTATGAAACGCAGCTGTTCCACAGTCCATGCAGTCATCTTGAAGGGTTAGTTTTAACTAACACTTTTATTTTGTTTTGTATCTTATCTTGTCTTGTATTGTCAAAACCTATACAATCCTGTACAAACTTGTAACTATCCTCTTTCCAATGATGCGTATGATTTTATAAAAGGACTTATACTTTAAGAGTTACAGGGGTTTCTTTTGGGTCCCATTTCTCTGGATCACCCTTTATATATATATATAGTGATTAATAATAAAGTAATAAATGGCCATTTACATGTACATATGATTAAATTATTCATATATTTAACATATATTATACGTTTACACACCTTTATTTTATTGATATAACTGAATTAATATTTTGCCAACGTAATTGAATTAAAATATACTTTTATTTCATTAATTAATTTAATTTCTTACACAAACTGTGCGTAATAATTTGGAATAAAATTTAATAAAACGAACATTTATTTATCCCTTTTAGGAAATATTTTTCATATAAACTTTTCGGATGTCACTCGAATTGAGACTTCATTTAGGCCTTTGTTGCATAGTGTCCTCTTTGCTGATTTTATTTGAGGTAACACTAGACAATCCCTTTCACTTTTAGGGACGTCCTCTCTGCAACAAAAGGTTAAAATTAAGGACGCGGGTATGCATCAATAAAAATTCATATCACAAACTAGGATAGAAAGACCTTGTATAAAAGTACGACAGAATACGATGAATGTGCGAAAATAATATCTGTCGATTTATAATTAAATTTTTTTGTTGTGGAAAATACTTGAACACTATCCCAATTGCGACTCGTAATTAAAAAGTAATCGAAAAATGGCCGGGAAAGAAACCTCATGAATGTCACAGACCGACGAAGGACACTACACATTTTGAAATATTAGAAAGAAATGTCAGGGATTGTCGTAGAATACAAGAGTGAACAAATAAAGTTGCCAACAATACCCGTGAAATAAAACAAAAGAGGGTTTTCATCAATGAATCCAAACGCACTTTTGTAAAAATATATATTTTATAGGTTGTACAGTTCACTTAAATAATAAATGATACAATTACTTATTAATCCAATTAAAAAATGTAAATTATGATAATGGTAAATTATAATTAAAATATGTTACAAAGGTTGTGTTAAAACCAAAGATAACTGTGTAACTAAATTTTTTATTTTTTTTTATTTTTTTTTTTTAAATGAATTTGGGTATGCTGAGTACGAAAATGATGTTGGTTTCTTTGTTGCATCCCTTGGTTTTTCACAAAACCAAAAATAAATTTCGCATGTAAATACAGTATACAATACTACTTAAGCTACAGTATATTTTAATTTATTATGAAAGTTTTAGCATGATAAACAGAAAGAAAAACATCCCTTTATCAAATTAAGTGAATATATCATCTTAAAACAGCAATTATTTAATTAAAACAGCATGTCTCATGTACGAGTATTAGGACATATTAATTGGGTCATTTAGAAATTATTTTTTTATCGGCTTTTTCTTTTGTGAGCACTAGAGCCCGGATGTTCAGGCAAAATGCCATAAAAGCCTTTTTCGCCTATTTTGGCGTTTACAGGAAAAAATTGCCTCTTTCGTCATAAAGTGCCTGATTTACTGTTTTTCCATTATTTTCGAGTATTATTCCATTAGAGTCCCAAAATAGGCCTATCAGTTTCTGTTACATATATTTGTGTGTGTGTGTATATATATATATATATATATATATATATATATATATATGTAGTAGTATAGTGTCAAAATCCATGAGTGCAATTGCAGTGCAATGTTGCATAATATTACGTAATGTTGCAAGAGTGGCACTCCCCCTTTTTGTTGCAAGAGTGCCACCCCATCCCCCTTTGTTGCTAAGCCCCGCCCCCCTCGTCCCCGAAATGGGACTGCAAGGGGTATGCAACCTGGAGTTCTCCCCCAAGCTGAACCCCCAAAGGAGAGTGCCAACCTTTGTTGCCAACCCCAAAATGGGATTGCAAGGGGTCTGCAACTTCGAGGCGGAGTTCTCCCCCAAGCTGAACCCCCCAAAGGGGCATGCCTAACCTAAGGGAGCCTCTTTGGGGAGGAAGGGGTTACCTCACCCCCAAAGGAGCAGAAAGAGATAGCAAGCGAGGAAGAGATCCTTCATCCGACCGCTGTCGGACGCATATGACTCCGTCGTCCAGCACCCGGCCTCTTATAGTGCCCCTATTCAGCCAGTTGGCAGAGTTGCCAGATAACATTAAATACTTATTTCTTCTATATATTATTCAGTCAGTCGGCTGCTGAGTTGCCAGACAACACCATATATGTAATTATTATTCGGTCAGCTGGCTGCTGAGTTGCCAGATTCGTTATTTATTTTAAATAAGCTTATGTTACAGTTGGCTGAGCTGTCAGCCTCGTTACTTATCTATTCAATTACTCTGTTTTAGAAAATGATATAAACGTGTTCAAGGAATAAATAAAACACCATTACAACGTTCTGTTTATTAATTAATGGATATACAATAGGTATATATATATATATATATATATAATATATATATATATATATATATATATGATCAAATAATAGAACGGGGAATATATATTCATGCACATCATAGTATTAACTAAATATTAGAAAAATATATAGTTATATTATCAAAAGTTATATTATCAATTATTAGTACAGGAAAAATATATTTATATTAATTATATATAATTAAACAAAACATAGTATTAACCAAATATTAGAAAAATATATATTTATATTAATTATATATAATCGTACAAAACGTAGTATCAGCAAAATATTACAGTAAAAATATATATATTGTCTTTACGTTCTACGGTACAAAACGGTAAATTCAATGCTGATTGATGCTACATCAACATCGGCATTACTCTGCACGGTGGGAAAACCGCTCAAACATCAACTCGCCACTTAACTGATACGGCGGTTTATATTCGATGTAAAAGGCTTTCATATCATTCAACACTATTTTTGTACCCACTTTACACTCGGCAGGTAAGTTGTCTTTAAGCGCCACTAGAACGCAATCAAAAGCACGCACAAAAACGTCATCGTTAACTATGTCATTAAATACAAGCTTATAATCATGCCTTTCCAATCGAGGGTTTTTTCTTAACTACCGAACTTTTCAATCGTGAACTCTTCTTCACCCGGCATAGCAGCAATTGAAATAATCTTCTAAGTCGTAACGGCAGCTATCTACTATATAGAGGTACAGTTCTTCAGGGTGAACAGTGTAGGCGAGCTCAGCTCTGTACCTCTCAAGCGTTTTGTACCAAAGCTCGGGATATTTCGAAAAGTCTAAGCCTTTTAAATACGCATCCAGAGCTAGCCCGTTCTCTCCCTGCACACTCCTACATTCAACAAATCCGTCGAGCAGAGCGGTGTAAGCGTATTCAAGTATTGTGTCAAAGTAAATCATGTCTGAGATACGTGTCTCTAATATAGGCTTCAGCTTATGGTGGAATCCAACGATCTCAAACATTCTGTCGAGGATGAAACGGTTTCGTGTAGGAACAAGAACGCCATTATCAGCTGTGTTCTTCCACATCAGTCGTATATCAACGCATGGTTGATTGTTATTTACACTCAATGTACAAACAACGGTATATGAGGAGGCTTCACTAATCACCTCTCTTATTATACCTACATCAGCTGGTATTTTATAGCGGTCCTCAGCCCACCTCTCAACTACCTCGAAGTTTTTATGCATCTCCTCAAGATTTAAATAAATAACGTTGCGCTTGCTCGCAGGTCTACTGTTCGTTTCAAACACAGTTAATGGTGCCGGTTTCCCGCCTGAACACACGCAACGACTTCGTCATGGAGACGTCGTACGAGGCGTTGAGAATGCTTCTCAAAGGGAGTTCCATCGTATTCACACAGCTCGGCTCGAGATGACTATGGCACATCCACTCGGCGCAAGCTCTGAGAAGACTATGAGCCGTGTGAGGCACGCAGGTAGGCAGGAACGGTTCGATGGGCGGTTGACTTACCCTGATGATACGTGAATGGGTTTGTTCGAACCCGTATGATCCGTGAGGTGCGAGTCGCACCATAATCTAATGAAACCTGTGCGGAGCTGGCCCGACATGAATTGTTGTACCCCATTTTACTGGGAAGGCGTTTTGAGAAATTTTCCGGTACAAGAACTAATTTCGGTTTTAACGTTTTATCACTACCACTCCCCCGAATACGCACCAGACAGTTTCCCTCAGGGTAAATTTCATGAACTAGGCACATTTTATAATGTTTTATCTCTCCTAAAAATCTTCACACTGCGGGGCGCTGTTAGAGAGAAATATATGTTCATATTTAGGCTTTTAATTTAACAGGCGATACTCATCTCTAAAATCTGTTAAAAACTCACATAACCCTTTAGCCACAACCTCACTACAAACCTCATCATGATATGTATTAATTAATGTAGTGGTAAATTACTTAAGATTGTCCATGATAACGAGATTCACATTTTCAGTCGTAGGGTATGAGTAATCGACATGGTGTAGCATGATATAATACCGTTTATCACACTACTCATCGACAAGGCTCACTACTCATAACTGTTGTTTAGATTCTGAGCGTGCCGCTTCTTCTATCACGCGGTGCACGTGTGCCTTTATAAAGCTTAGTTCTACAACATACTTCAGTACATCGTCTGTACTGCGAAATCCTACAACCCCCTCGCCAGAATATCCGTAGAGTATTTGAATAGCCTGACCCTTCGCACGATTCAATGCATCCTTAAAAGAGTCAAAGGAGGCTGCGATAGGGAGTTTTTCAGTATCCACTACATCTACGCCCTTTACTGAATACCACTTCATAAATGTTGAACACGCGATATTAAAGGTGGCCATTTTCCCCTACACGGGAGAGAATACACGTCTGAGCTCAAGGGTATACAGAGGTCAACTGAGAACGCGGGGACAGAGGTCTGCTCAGGCTACAGGATGAATCACGTCCCCGGTCTTACAGTGGGCGGGGCTTAACTTTACTGTACACACGCACACACGCAAAGTGAAACACAAGTCGATGCGTGATTTATTTAATAAACGAAATAATCAGCATGTATATATTTAGAAATACGTGCAATAAATAAATTAACAATAGGAACATCAAAGATTGTTCTTAATACATATATATTTACAAATATGTGTGATGAATAAGTTAGCAATAGACCCATCAAAGTTTATGGTAACCAAAGGGTACGGTATCATAGGTACCAGGTAACTGGCAACGTTTCCTATAGGTGTTATGGCACACCTTTGCAGCCCTAAGTTCCTTCACGCCCCCCAGCTTCTGCGCCCGAAAATTGTGGGTGCCTACAACTAGTTGGGGAGGCCGTTCGCCCTCATCATCGTCCAAACACACTAGATCCTTCAGCGAATCAAAGTTAACGACCCGCCGATTCGCTTGGTTAAGCGTGATACCCTTTGCCTTCACGATATATTTCGTTTCATTCCCTATCCTCACCTGTACCCCATAAGTTTTAGGTCCTGTTGAGACAAAAGAGTCGGCGTATGCATTGTCCCCATACTCATCCTTGATCTCATCAGTGAGCTCGCCGAGGAATTCACCAATAGCAGGCATGTATTCACCCTCCTCGCTGTGAATATCACGCTATCTGTATCGGCATACAAGACTCTCTGCCCAAGAGAATGCAATAGACCCCAAAGTTTGATGCGGGCGTAGGCTGTTGTGAAGCTGGCTACAGGAATGTTTGTAACCCTTGAGGTATCTGTGGCCAATTCAGTGTTGTTGTACTTTATTATAAGCACACCGGACAAAAAATTAGTCACCCCTAATAGCACCGATAGTAGGAAGTTCAAGGTCACACAGAGGGCGCTGATGTAGCATTGGTAAGTGACAAGTAGCGGTGACGTAGCACACAGGATCAGATCTGTTTCGTGGGGTGGTGAAGAACAAAGTGTGTGTTGGATATAGTCTGCAAAATGGGTCGTGAGGCAGACGTTACTCAGTGGCAAAAAGGAGCCATCGTGTTTGGCAGAGCCCACGGACACAAAATGTCTGAAGTAGCCCAATTTGTTGGTGTGTCAACGCGTACTGTCCAGCGAGTTTACAAAGAGTGGTGTAGTTAGCAATCAACTGAAAATCGACGGCGTAACTGGCCGGAAAACAATTCTCGACAATAGGGACCGCCGCCATGTTTCTCGTCTAGTAACTGCAAATCGTTTTCAAACCAGAGAACAATTGCTCCAAGAAACCAATGAGGTTCTCCAGCGACCAATTTCCGAACGGACATTGCGACGAGAACTGCATGCGATGGACATCTGGAGCAGGGTACCACGGAAGAGGCCGCTGTTAACAGCAAGTCACAAATTGGCACGTTATAAATGGACTCAGAGGCACAAAAACTGGACTGCGGCAGATTGGAAACGTGTAATTTGGTCCGATGAGTCCCGTTTTTGTTTGTTCTCCAATGATGGGAGGCGACGAGTACATCGCAGGTCCAATGAAGCCTTTAATCCTGAATGCGTCGAAGGTGTTGTTCAGGCTGGAGGTGGTTCCGTGATGTTCTGGGGATGTTTTTCGTACCACGAAATGGGCCCTCTCGTTCCAGTGACGATGAATTTGAACCAGCAGGCGTACCTCCGCATACTAAACTAGCCGGATTCGTGCGGTTATCAAGGCCAGAGGCGCCGTCACACGTTATTAGGTACATTCTGAGAGGGGTGACTAATTTTTTGTCCGGTGTGCTTATAAGTATTACCTACATTCACGATTTCCATGACTTCTTTATCGGGTGCGTTGGCATAATCCCAGACTTCGCTATAGCTTTGTGCCAAATGAACGTTTCCCTTGCCAGTATTCTGTGCAAATTTTCCCCATAGACTGTTTAGACACAACTTTGCACTAAAGCGCTTGCCAGGATTCTTTGCAATTTTGGCGCGATCAAGTTGTATACCTTCGTGGTCGCGGTAACGTCGAATATAGGCAGACTTTTCATCTTCGGTGTCAACTCCTCGCGGATACCCTGATACCTCAACCTTATCCTTCAAAAATGCGTTTAGATACTGTGTGAAAAGGTTGGGTAGCTTCTGAAACCTTCAAACCTCATGTATCTTCAGTATTCTATACCCATGGCGTACGGCTAGGGACAGCTCAGGACTTGTATATACGCCTCTGATCTTACGCTGGTGGGGTGTATGTTACAATTACCGTTATTCTCTTCCGCACACTTCAACCACAGGGGGAACATGAGCTTGTGGTCAATGACGACAGGTAAGATCGGCATCCATAATTCGCGAGGGGGGAGCACGTCTACGAAAGAGAGCCCAAAGTAGCGATCATTCATTGATGGAGGGCAGGCTAGGCCCCACCAATTTCTCAGGAGCACCCACGGGGTACGGATTGTTCTTCATCACGTATGGGTATAAAGAACAGAAGTCGTAGTAGTGAAGTTTCACACCCTCCGGAGGTGGAAAGTATAGCTTGAAGGGATTTGTACGCCCACCGAACAAGCTATCACCGCATTTGAGAGGATCCAGTACCATTGAACGCTTGATCGTGTTTATTTCCTCACGGTACACCTCGTCTGTCTCCATCCGTGCATCATATTCATGCTCCCACAAGACTTTGTGAGTGAACTGGGACCCTATAAGTTGATCGCGGGTGCGGGTCCATGCAAAAGAGTCGGCAGGAGATCTACCGTGGATATCTCCGGCGATTCCGCACTCAGGACGGGGACATCCTTGCCACCAGCATCCGTTAAAGGAGTACACAGTCTTCACACTAGTGACACGGTTTTCACTTCGTCCATCAACCCAAAAAACACGACCATTAATCTTAATGGGTACTTCACCCGTGTTGCGGGCGTGCTTTATGTATACACCTGTCTGCTGCTGTAGGTGTACGAGTCAGTAAATAGCCTTGTGGCCGTAACTGTTGTTTCTGTGAATAATGGTTAAGGTGGCTTTAGGCATGAAGTTATTCTTGAACACCGTAAAGCATAATGACGCGATGGTGTTTGCGACTTGCAGCGGATCGCATTTGAAACGGCCTATGTACATCCTTCTAAAGGCTTGGAGACATACTCTAAGCACGCCACATCATTCACGCAATAACGCTCACAGTCATCAGCTATATTATAAGGATTACGTTCACTAAAACTGTTGTAGTATCGATCGAAGTCTTCACGTTCATCTACACTCATACATTCATAGTTAAAATAATGTTTGGGTGGAGGTAGGCCTACGTAGTTTAAAGTCTCGCTAGTGAGGAATGTGTAAGGGTAGTATCCTTTTGATACTTCAGCTGCTACCCCCATCACCTTGGGTAGCTTTGCTAATTTACAAGGCGTGAATAATAAAGTGTCTTTAAATTGTACATGACCTCTTATCTGCATCTGTATAAGTTTGTTTCCTCTTTTCAAGGGATCACCTGTGAATATCTCAGATGACTCGTGCTCAAGCAGTTCCTTATAAAGGAACTGTGTCAAACTTTGCCCCGTTATGGGCGAGAATATACACAGTCATTTTTTGAACTTGTCGGCCAACTTCTCAATATAGTACACAAATAGTTTCACAGGGCTCTCGTGAACAATCTTTTCAAAAACGTTTGTCCGTTTACCGCATTTGGGGCACTCGTCACATTCGATCTCCATACACTCATCGCAGATAGTTTGACTCACAAGTAAATGTGGAACTACCTCTTTGGTTTCAGCATTCGTGTATGTTTCTATATATCGTAGTATACCGTATACAGGGTTTGTTTTTAGGCATGGCGTCTTTCATATAACATACATGCTTTACACTATCCGCCTTATATTCCTCCTGGCATGTAGGACAGTGAATTTCGTCACACTTGTGCTTGAAATTTCCGCTACCATTCAAAATGTGAAACATGCCACATTCACAGATTCTCATTTTCCTGCACGTACCAATTGATTTATGGAGATCAAAGCAGCTATTATTGAAAAATGTGAGTCTACACACATTACAATCCCTCTTCTCAGCTTCAACTACACGGCTTTCACATTTGGGGCTTTTACACTGTTCACACACCATGTGACAATCTTTACAATGTTTCACTATATCATCCGCAAACTCGAGGCACCCCTTACACAAATCATGATGTCGCCCATATTTTCGACTTTTATCATAACTCGCGTAAAGACACCTTATATTATGGATGGGGAGATATGTTTTACCTGACAGACCTAAAATAAGTAGGGGGTTTTGTACGATCTCTCACACTGGTTTTAAAAACATACACAGTCCTACGACGATCATCCAGGCCAAATACAACTATACGAGCATTCATTTCCTGTGCAACCCTTCTCAGCTCTTCAGGACCCATATTACAGTCAAATTCAAGTTCACAGTCTACAGCTAGTTTACGGGCACGCTCCACGATCGTAGGCAACCAAATTTGCTCGGTTTTCGTATTTTGTACAGTAAACATACGTGCTAGGACTACTGCTATAAAGCCGCAACCACGATCGACGTTTATATGCCGTCTAAAAATAGCCTGAGAATTGAAGTTAAGAGTGTAGGGTGTGGCACTATGATCCGCAACACGGAATACACGGTCAATATTTACCGTGAAGTTGTCCATATTGAATGCTATACTACTTCGAGGAGGCCTGCTTTATACGCCCTAATATATATTCTACATCTTCAGCAGCCAAACGTCTAAACGGCACTACCACCCAAAAATGATCTACATCACCATCATCTGAGCCGAATCCGAAGGACAGACTCGTCCTGACTTCACGCTCGTCACGGTTCTGAAGGGAAAACTCTACAATGCGCTCTACAACGCGACGTAGCCCGCACTCAATTCCGTTACTATACGGCTCTAGGGTCGACCCTGACTCTATACCGATTTCTAGTCAAGGCTGGGGTGGGGACTGCGGTGCGCACTCACTCAAATGTTATATCATCCTCAACAGAACGAGTCACCGCTGAGGAGGATGGACGAACGCCTATATTGGATGATGTGGGGTTGGCCGCGTAAGACGTTGAGGGCTGGGGGTCTATTACAGCAGACTCTACAGAACAGGTGGGGTCTGTGGAGGATGTACAAGGGGCTGAAGAAGCTGATGTAGGGTTGGTAGTGTAAGGCGTTGAGGGCTGGGGTTGTACCGCGGATTGTCCAACAACCGGCGCGTATTTCGCGCGCTTTATATCTGGCGTGGAGGACTCTTCAGCGTGTCGCCGCTTTGAGCGTGCTAAGCGTGCCTCCGGTTAGGGTTCATCGGAGGGTATGGGCACTGTAGATGCATGGTCAATGGCTTCGTCCGTGATGTCGATGATGGGGGGCTGTACATCGTCGCCATTCACGGTTCTGTAGAAGAAGAAAACAAAATATAAGGAGCAGAACTTGCTATTTGTGATATTCTGTAAATGAGTCACTTAGGGGTGTTATATGGTGCTATTCGACATACCAATCAGTGTTCAACGAATACGAAGATGATGTTTTGTTCCACAAGGGGGTCTATGACGTTAATTCACTAAAGGGAAATGAACATAATCATCGTAATTGATGACCTCATGTTGGAGATGGATAAAACGTTTGCCGAGACATTTACAGTATTCTCCCACCACATTAACATAAGCGTGTTCTTCATCAATCAGAATCTATTTTTTTAAAATAGATACATGCGCGATCTGTCGTTAAATACGCAATATCTAGTCTTATTCGCTCAACGTAGAGATGTGTCACAAATTGGGGTATTAGCCAGTCAAATGTTCCCGAGTCAGCGTAAGAAGTTTTTGGAGGTTTATCAAGAGGTCACAAAGCAACGTTATGGATATTTGCTTTGTGACCTTCACCCGTGAAACACGTTTAGGGTGCTTCTAAGAACGAATATATTTCCAAACGAGCCTGAAACCGTGTACATTCCAGAATGATGAAAAGGCTAAAGAAATACCGAGAATTAATAAAAATCTATCAACGACTGCCTCGATCGTTGCAGCAGATGCTTTTTAAAAATATCGACTCTGACTTTTTAAAATGCGTCTGCGAAATCTGCCTCAATGTTATAAAATGTAATGTTCCAATGAAATCCTGTCAAAAGGCTCGCTTACGTCGTTACAAGAACATAATACGGGCGCTCGCCCATAAAAGCCAGACTGTGAGTAAGAAAAAGCGCATTATTGTACAAAGAGGCGGTTCGTTCCTCCCCATCTTATTTTCAATTTTGGGGCCTTTACTGACTAGATTAATATAATAAAGAAGGTGGTTGTGATCCGGCACGAGGTGTATGCTTCATTACAAAGGACCCCAGACGCGGCTCTGGAACCCTGTAAAAGTAGGCTTAAAAGATTGGAGAGTGAACTACTATCCCTATTAAACAGTGAAAAGACGCCTGATGAGAAGAGGGTTTTGTATCAAGAGGCTTTGCAGAAATTTCTTCGTGAGTACGAAGATTATAAGCATCCTACAGAGCTCCCCGTGAGGCACAGCTCGAGTAGCGCTGAGCATAGTGACACAGGACCTGAGCAACCAAAGAGTAGCGGTACACAGCACATCGAACATGTGCTAAAAATCAGCCTCCCCCATACATTGAGGAATAAAGGGTTAAGTCTTTATAATCTATTGAGTGAGGACCCCATCATACAGTGGGCCGACACAAGCGAGGTCATTGTTGATGGAACAAAGATGCAAGGGTCCAATATCGTTGATATTGTTCATGATCTGGTGAGAAAGTGGGACAGGCCATCACCAACAGGATGGAGGCATATTAAGGCAAGACTACAGCAAATAAATGTCCCCAAAACATTGATAGGTAACCTGAATAGGTTAAAAGACTTGGAGCATGCATCGCACATGTCACAACTGAGTACACCTTCACACACAACAGCTGCAGTGTCTCTGAAGAGAAGAAAGAAGAGAGTAGAAGGCCAACCTTATCCACGTGCCTCTAAAATATGCAAATGGCTAACGTATTAAGTAAGCACTATTATGACATTTCTAGCCCTGCATCCTATGGTGGCATTAACAGACCGTACAGAGGTACTTATGGTGTAAGGAAAAAGGATGTTGAGAGATTTTTGCGTGCCCAGGATGCTTACACACTTCATAAACCGGTGAGAAAAAGGTTCAAAACAGCAAAGACAACAGCCGCTTCGACTGACTCTATTTGGCAGGAAGATTTAACAGACATGCAAAGATATTCGGTGTACAACGATGGTTACCATTACATCCTATCATAATACAGGGTGTACATAAAGTCAGGATCTATTTTTGTGAAGCACTTGGAAATTATATGGAATTCAATCATAAAATGATAAAGTGGTAACATTTATTAAATAATTAAGAGTAGGATTCGACGTGACGCCCATCAGTATCCCTGCACAGCTCAAATCGTTCCGCAGCATTTCGAAACACATTCTGGAGCATTTGCGGGGTTATGTTATCTGCAGCAGTTCGTATACGTGCACGTAAGTTTTCAAGACTCGTAATCTTCGTCTGATAGACGTGCGATTTGATAAAGCCCCATGCAAAGAAATCTAAAGGGGTTAAATCTGGTGATCTCGCTGGCCAAGGTCTGTTGCTTCTGCGTCCGATCCAGCGATTTGGAAAACGTCCATTTAGATAATCCTGAACAATTTTAGCATAGTGACAAGGAGCACCATCATGTTGATAGACGACGGGGATAGGATTGTTAGTACCGTCGTCTATCAACATGATGGTGCTCCTTGTCACTATGCCAAAATTGTTCAGGATTATCTAAATGGACGTTTTCCAAATCGCTGGATCGGACGCGGAAGCAACAGACCTTGGCCAGCGAGATCACCAGATTTAACCCCTTTAGATTTCTTTGCATGGGGCTTTATCGAATCGAACGTCTATCAGACGAAGATTACGAGTCTTGAAAACTTACGTACACGTATACGAACTGCTGCAGATAACATAACCCCGCAAATGCTCCAGAATGTGTTTCGAAATGCTGCGGAACGATTTGAGCTGTGCAGGGATACTGATGGGCGTCACGTCGAATCCTACTCTTAATTATTTAATAAATGTTACCACTTTATCATTTTATGATTGAATTCCATATAATTTCCAAGTGCTTCACAAAAATGGATCCTGACTTTATGTACACCCTGTAGATGTATTATCTAGATACCTGTGGCTAGTTCCCCTGAAAAATAAATCGCCTGAAACAGTCGCTAAAGCGACCAAAACACTGATGTTGAAAGAAAACAGGATTCCGAGCTATTTTTGTATGGATATGGGGAAAGAATTTATAGGGCGAGCTTTTCAGAACATGCTGTCAGAGTTTAATACCAGCTATTACACTTCCAATTTTATACATAAAGCATCTTTAGCTGAAAGAGTTCAACGTACCATAAAGGAACGCATGCACCGTTATTTTACACATAAAAGCACGTACAGATATATAAACGTTCTCGATTCACTGGCTCCATCCTACAACCGATCACACCACCGCACGATCGGTACAACGCCTAACAACGTTTTAAAAAGAGGCAAGCGTCCGAGAAGTGATGGAGTGCCACCACTACCACCACCACAATCTGCGCGTTTCAAAATCAATGATTATGTAAGGCTGTCACGTTCGGGAAATAAATTCGCGAAGGGTTTTGAGCAAGGATGGACACGCGAGATTTTTAAAGTTAGGGCTGAGACCTAAAGGCGAGGTAATGTTGTATTACGTTGAAGATTTGAATGGGGAAGAAATCTCGGGGGGTTTTTACCGCGAGGAACTTCAGAAAGTGGCATTTAATTTAGGACAAAATTTGTTTAAAATTGAGAAAATTTTAGCAACCAAAGGTACAAGAAAGAGAAAAATGTGCCTGGTGAAGTGGCTAGGTTACCCAGAAAGCTTCAATACCTATATAAAAGCTGATGCAGTCATGAAGCTTAATTAGTACGCAACATGTCACCCAACCATTTCTACGTCACGCTCCCGTCCTCAACGTCGCTGTCTGTACACCCTAACAACACACTAGCCAATTTTGTAACAGAACTCCATGGTCCCATTGAATTGGGCCGTGATTCGTATGAAGTGGGGATATGTGAAATTCAGCTGGATACCGTCTTTTTAAATATTGATTATAAAGATGCCGTTTTTACAATTCTTAGAAACTGTGATGAGTGTGCAAAAGCCGGGGTAACTCGGGATGAAACTATACGTATCACCCGGACTAAGGTCGCACAGTTTTTCAGTACAACTGTGACACTAGGACCGGGCCGCTATGGTTCGGTTGAGGATGTTGTGAGAGACTTAAACATATGTTTAAAAAACTCACGCCTTACGAATGATTTAATATACGAAATCGTAAACAGAGGAGGCAGTGCACATTCTCTAATGCTAAAATCAAAGGTTAACAGAAATCTTAAAGACGGAAGAGTGTTCAAAATTATAACCGAGGTGCGTTATCGAGCAGCCTTCCAAAGAGACACCTTTCACGAGGCACCGGATGACTTGTCCAACTTAGTGTATCAGCTGAAGATGGAGAAATTGGATGTAAGCTCTCAGCCTCCAGACATGTGCTATATTTACAGCAATATAGCGGAACACCAGTTTGTTGGGGATACCCAGGCACGACTGCTGCGCGTAACGCACATTCCCAACCATAGAGGAAGGAGCTTGAGTATTACATATGACATACCCCATTATGTGAATGTCGCTATTAACCTAATAACTAATATCTCAATATATATAAGAACGATTGAGGGTAAAAATTTCCCATTCGGTGACGGGAGCTTAACAGTGAAGCTGCACTTTCGACGCACTGAGTTATAATGTCCAGAAAACCATTCACGGTATACCGCGGGGTGAGATACCAGCATGGTAGTGGACTTGGGTCCATTTTTTCATCCATACTGCGGACAGATGTACCACTACTGAAGAGGGGGGCCAGGTACCTTGGGAGGAAGGCGTTACAAACAGGTTTTAACGCAGCAGAGGAAATGCTCGCGGGAACTAAACCTAAAGAAGCTCTAAAAAAAACATTTAAAACGTACGCGGGATGAAATCATCAAAGATGCGAAGAGAAAAATGCGTGGCGGAGGAAAGAAGAGAATTGATAGGAAGAAGGGGGTGCCAACACGTAGCGTAAAGAATAAGAGAACTGTTAGGAAGAAGAAAGGGTCACGTGGTATTAAACGTAAAAGGGTGCCAAAAAAGAAGTGTTCTAAGCGTATGAAACCTGTGACCGATCATTTTTTTAACTGATATAAACTGAGGATGCTACTCTCACGATTCATAGATTGACTGATACTCGTCGGGGGAGGTGGCACTGTTTCTAACTCACCATGGCACGTTTCATTCATCCTTCCAGTTCACAGTGCTGTAAATCGGAGCTATCCCTCTTTGAGATGCCTCCAACTCAAGTTTCTATTGAGCACAATGACTTTATTACAATTAACCCTTTAAACATAATTAGTTCTCCCAGTGCACCTATAGAATTCGTGATACCCAGTTCAGGCCCTTACTTTTTTGATCCGGGTTGTATGGACATGTATACTAAACTACACATAGCTCATTCTGATGGAACGAACTGCGATGATAATTATGTTGCATATCCCGAAACAAACTTTCTGCACACCATATTCAGCCAGTGTGACGTATATTTAAATCAGACTAACATCTCAGCAGGCACGGGGTACTACCACCTACGAGCATATCTGGAAAATGTCCTCAACTTTTCAAAAGAAGCTAAGAATACCTTTTTATCAGCCGAGGGGTATTACCACACTAAAGATGAGGGTAGTATAAAGGATAAATTTAAAAATTCTAAAAAAAAGATATATGAATGTTTTGAACGCCTGCACACGGACTTTACATTCCAGGAGAAGTTGCTTATGAACGGGGTAGATATGAAATTGAAGCTTACCCGCACGAGCCCTGAGATCTGTATAAATCTGGGCGCTGACCAAGAAGAAGGCGCGAAACCTGTTGTGATCCACATCATGGAAGCATATTTGCGTATACGCCGAGTGAAACTAAGTTCCGCGAAACATATAAAAATCGAGAAAAAGCTGGTACACGCTACAGTGAAATACCCAATTAACAGGGTACAGATCAAAATGTATACGATTCCCACAGGATTGGCAGCGAAGCAGCTAGAAAACATCGCTCTTGGCGTTCTACCTAAAAGGATATTAATAGGGTTGCAAGAATATGTCTCGACAAATGGGGATTATAAAAAGAGTGCCTTGAAGTTTGAAAATTTTGGGCTTAAAAATATTACTTTATATATCAAGGCGTCGCAGTGGGTGGGACTTTAACTACTCGTCAGATGCTGTGCTCCCGCTCTGTGCGAGAGCTTATAGCAGTTTGGCCTATAACACAGGCGCATGTGATGAGCTCGGTTTCGGAATAACGCAGAAAGAATTTGTGGAACAGTTTAATATTTACTCATTCGATCTTAAGCCTGACTTAACCGCGGGCGTAAATACGCATTTAAACGCCCAGCAGACTGGGACCGTGTCAGTGAGATTGGAGTTCGCTAAAGCTATAGACACGCCTTTAAGTGCACTCGTGTATCTAGAAACACAGGCCCTAATAGAACTGGACCGTTTCTGTAACATAAACACAGATTTTTAAAATGGATGCAAATACACTCCAGAGAGTGATGAAAAGTGACTGTTTCGCGCGTTCCAAATTTATCGGGGTTTCTGCAAAGAATGAAATAATGAAGCCGCCTAGCACGAGAAACTGGCACGGGGCAATCGTTAACACCGACATTGTGGGTGGCGAGGGAATTCACTGGTTTGTGATTTATTTTAAAACTAAGGAAAGAATGTATTATTTCGATTCACTCGGTCTCCCACCATGGCATGACTCGACAATTGTAAATTTTATCGCGCAATTACGTGTGCCTGAGATAATTTGGGCCCCATATCAACTTCAAAGCTTTTATACCGAAACATGCGGTTTGTATTGTGTCTTGTTTCTCATGCATATGTCGCGCGGGAAGGGATTTATGAATTTTTTAAAATTATTCGATTTGTGTGACACAAATATGAACGATAAATATGTATGCAGATAGATAAAAAAAAATTCCCACATGTTGCAACCCCCTGTAATTTGTAAGCGCTATATTGTGTAAATCTGTATATACATTTGTAACAATTAAGAATTGGGCGCTGCCCCTTTTTGTACATGTTTAATAAATGAAAATATGTTACGTTTTGTTAATATCCTAAAAATACTTACATAATCTCTGCGACGACAGCGCATTCGGTTGAGCGGTTGTGTGCCAATACCACGACATCTGATTCGCAGCGTGGTGTGCATACCACTTCATTTGCCACCCTTTCTCCAAAAGTGTTTATAATTTCCTCTAACTCCATATCACTCCTGTAAAAATAGAGAAAATTATTTTTAAAAACGAATGCACTTCTTAAAAGTTTAATATTTCTAAAAACCTAGCTGTACAAGAAATATAAACATACCATATATATATATATATATATATATAATATATATATATATATATATCCGGAAATAACGATGAAGGATGTAGAGAATAATTGAAAATGTTTTGCAATTATGGGTTCTTCATAAGATAATTCCGATTGAAACGATATATGTGTGTATATATAGGTCGTGAAAAAAGCCTAAACTACTTTCAAAACGTGTTTGTAGTGGCTCTTATAAAGCTAATTAATAGTGAGTGACTGGCAGGTTATATTATAAACGAGAAAAGAGCCGGTTAAATCAATGAGCATAATTTACCTTGTAGAAAAGTCCTTACTTTAAAAATACTATACGGCATCAAAACACTCACATTAGCTCGTCTGCAAATTCGGGCTCGCTTGGCTGACTGTGATTCAATACTGTAACCTCTGTACAGCTGGTTGGACTGTTCGGCGAAGCACTCGCTCTCCTTTCGTCGAAAGTGTTTATAACACGGTCTAACTCCGTGGCGGTCCTGTAATTAAATAATTGTCGTGAAATTGAGACAATTAAAAGTGATGGCAACCATATATATATATATATATATATATATATATATGTGAGCGTCTCTAATTTGCTATGGGAAACGGGTAATTTTCATCTTTAATTTGTCGAGAAGCACGTACAATGAACTTAGACTTAAAAATTAAAAACTGCCGAGAGCTGTTATATATATATATATATATATATATATATATGGGACACAGACATTAATTAAACACGATTTTTTCAAAACACTTATTATGACATTACTTCGCATTATCACTATAAATGGGGGCTACACAAATTAATTTTCAAAGCACTTAATATGACATTACAAATTACTTACATTTCAGCGGTTTCTTGAATGAGGGGCTGCCCCACTGTCTCCTAAATTTCCGCGACACTCTGAGATGAGAATAATTCATTCTGACCTAAGGTGTTGAATAGAAAAAGCGTTATTTGCAGGTAAATATCGTTTTCTTCAATGAGGGCATGGGAGTTATAGATTTCAGACGTGGCTTGTATGTACGCTGTTATGAACTGGGCAGGAAACTGGTTCTGAATAACGAACCTCCCCATTTATAGCGGGCTAAGTGACCAACCCACAAACGTGATTTAACTTCCTATTGGGCTACGAGTAATGCTTTTTCGATCAATCCGTGAACAGCGCTCCTTTTTCACGAGCAATGAATGGGAGGAGCCATGAAGGCTAGGGCGTTGTTTAGGCATATGCATATTCAAAACGAGATCATTCAGGTATTCCTGGACGGTGATTAGAAGACCGTCATCAAATCTGGGTGGAGCATCAGACCCGTATGTTAGAAAAACCCGTTCGATCACGTATACCGAAATTTCGAAAAAAAAATTTATTTAGATTTGGTTGAGAGACACCTGCATATTGTGGGACAATGGGGCTTTGTCTGGCATTACTACAATTATATTCGGGTAAAGGTGGACCTGCGACCTTTTTCCAGGTAGAACAAAGCCTTGTCCGCATTTGCCGATATAAAACGTGCCTTTTCCCAGTTGGCAAAAGCTTTTCTACAAATGTTAACAATTAAACCGTGTGTATATATACCGTAAATCCTGGCGTATAAGTCGATTTTCGAGGCACTGAAATGAAGCTCTAAAAGTAGGGGTCGACTTATACGCCAGGTATAAAAAGAGAACCATTAACACAGGTTGCTAACAAAGAGGTTTCATAATAAAAAATATCGAAATATAAGGTTAGTTTAATGAGTACAAACATTTATTAACTGTATTAAAAGATAAATTAAAAACTTAGGTATTTATTCAAGGTCATCATAAGGATCAGTATCACTAGAATTACTGTTGATCTCAGCTTCTTCCTCTTCATCATCTTCCCACAGTAAGTCGTCTTCTTGTCCATCCATTGCATTAGAAATCCCACATTTTTTGAATGATTTTACAACAGTTTCTGTACGGATGGAGTTCCAAGACTTGATCACAAAAGTGCACAACATATCCATTGATGGAGCACGCATATTACCGGCCTTTGTGTATGTTTTCTCACCTTCAAGCATCCATGTATTCCACTCAGAACGAATATTATCTTTAAATGGCTTATTTAAACCCACATCAAGGGGCTGAACCACAGATGTTAGTCCTCCTGGTATGACTGCAGGTACGTTTTAATTCTCTGTAGATGGTTCTTAACATTATCTGTTAAATGTGCTCTAAATGAGTCCCACACTAGCATCGCCTTTTCTTCACGTAATCCACCTGGCCTTCTTCTCCACACATTGTCAATCCGTAACTGAATTCCAGCTTCGTCCATCCATCCTGTCTCGTGGACATGAACAAAAACCCCTTCAGGGAACTGTATATGTGGCATTGTTTTCCGTTTGAAAATAACCATGGGTTTAAGCTTCGTCCCATCTGCTAGGCAGCTTAGTACTACAGTAAACTTTGTCTTTTCGTGGCCAGTACTTTTTATCAAAACTGTCTTACTACCTTTGCCGTCGACGGTTCTTGGGGAAAGCATATCGAAAAAACAAGGAGTTTCATCCATGTTACCAATCTGACATTGTGGAAAGCTGTGTTCCTTTCTTAATCTAATAATGTATCTTTGGAAATTCATAATTTTGTCTTCCAACTCCACAGGTAATTTTTGTGCAATTTTCGTTTTCTGCCTCAACACCAATTTATTCCGCTTCATAAAACGAGAACACCAGTTTGCTGTAGCTTTGAAATTTCTGCTTTGATCGTGGTGATTTCTTGCCCACTTAAGGGCTTGTATAAGTATACAATTCCTTGTAACTGCAAAACCACTTTGCCTGTTTTCGTTGACCCACTGTTCTAAATAAATTTCCATTTCTGGCCAGTGACAGATTCCAGTCCTTAATGCACATTTTGATTTAGGCATTCTCTTCAAGGATTCCTCACATTTAAGCCAATCACACAAGTTTTTCACAAACTCCAAAATGTTTTGCTGCAGCAACATTATTGGATTCTTTTGCATACGAGACAACTTTTAATTTGAATTTTGCTTCATATTTCATTCTTTTCTTTTGAGGCTCCATATTAGGGTATACTCAGGACACTATAAGTTTAAAGTATCAAAAGTTCGAGGTTACTGCCTGAAATAAACAAAAGGATTAATACATCTACTTGGTTCATTCCTTTGGCATTTGGATGGTTGGTTGATTATTTGGGGGTCGACTTATACGCAAGGTATACCTTTAAATCAGAAATTTTTACCTAAAATCTTTCGGTCGACTTATACGCCGGGTCGACTTATACGCTAGGATTTACGGTATGTATATATATATATATATATATATAATATATATATATATATAATTAATATATATATATATATATATATATATAATATATATATATATATGTATGTGTGTGTGTGTTGTTTGGGTAGTGTCGAGATATACGGTTCTATTGTGCCCCATCTCGGATTATTTTCGGGGAGGAAATGTGTTTACAAGTTTCCAGAATTTTTTATTGTTCTCTGCCCTTCTGGTATAATTCATTTTGGAGTATTTTTCTCTATTTTCTGTGTTGTATTGTGTGCGTGTCGCGACGCTATCAGCCATACGATTCATTTATGGTTGAAGGTTCGTGATCTTCGACCTGAAAAGCCCAAAAACATCCCGCGTATTGTGTGATAGGCTAAATTGATTTTAAAAATAGAATAAATACCAATTTATATTTTGCTGAGAACTCCTACATATATATATACATACTGAAAGCTTGTGCATAAAATGAAACCCTTTACCTGGAATATTCTTTTGTTAAGCAGATAGAGGTAGTTTTTGACATCAAGGACAGCGATAATTTAATCTGTAGATGTACCACAAATATAATATTAACTTCCTGCCCCGTATACTGGATCGAAAGATACGTCATAAAACACGCCTTTACCTGTACATTTACAAAATTTATGAAAGGTTATCTTCGTGTTTTAGAAATTCGGTTATTGGCGTGAAACGGAAGAGGAGAGACGATAAAGAAATAATGGATTTAAATAAGTTATAATAAAAGACAAAACGCAGCGATATATTTTTTAATATTCATTTAGCCGTATTATATATACTGTGTATATATATATATATATATATATATATATATATATATATATATATATATATATATAAAGCATATTTAGCAAAAGTGCCAGAGTGCAGGGCTAAAACTTCCCTTTAAAATCAGATTGATATAACGGCGTTTTATTGAATAATTTTTCGTGTTAACGTTTATGTTCGTATTTTAGAAATTCGGTTATTGGCGTGAAACGAAAGAGGAGAGAAGATAAAGAAATAATGGATTTAAATAAGTTATAATAAAAGAAAACACAGCGATATATTTTTTTAATATTCATTTAGCTGGATTATATATAATATATATATATATATATATATATATATATTAGGTCATCCCATAAGTAATGCGGCATTTTTTTTTAAAAAAATTCCATTTTTATCATTATTTTACGGATAGAAATGAAACAACTCTTTGAAGTTATTTATATTTAAATAAATATTTATTTAAATATAAATAACTTCAAAGAGTTGTTTCATTTCTATCCGTAAAATAATGATAAAAATGGAAAAAAAAAATTAAAAATGCCGCATTACTTATGGGATGACCTAATATAAAGCATAGTTAGCAAAAGTGCCAGAGTGCAGGGCTAAAACTTCCCTTTAAAATCAGATTGATGTAACGGCGTTTTATTGAATAATTTTTCGTGTTTTAAGTCAGATTGCTGTAACGGCGTTTTATTGATTCCTTGTACACAATAATATATTTTATTTGGTTGGGTAATTATATGGTTCAGCCAGGTGGCACTGCCTCAGGTCGTCAACGACTTAGAACATCAACAGCCAGGGCCTCAGGATGCCATCGTCTCAGAGCATCACCATTCAAGTCAGCCCTGAGGCCGTGGCTGGCACTGACGGCCTAAGCCAACTGGCTGAATAGGGGCACTATAAGAGGCCGGGTGCTGGACGACGGAGTCATATGCGTCCGACAGCTGTCAGATGAAGGATCTCCTCTTCCTCTCTTGCTATCTCTTTCTGCTCCTTTGGGGGGTGAGGTAACCCCTTCCTCCCCAAAGAGGCTCCCTTAGGTTAGGCATGCCCCTTTGGGGGGCTCAGCTTGGGGGAGAACTCCACCTCCAAGTTGCAGACCCTTGCAGTCCCATTTTGGGGTTGGCAACAAAGGTTGGCACTCTCCTTTGGGGGGTTCAGCTTGGGGGAGAACTCCAGGTTGCATACCCCTTGCAGTCCCATTTCGGGGCTGACAACAAAGGGGGTGCCTTGGTAACGAGGGGGGAAGGGCTTAGAAACAAAGGGGGGTGGGGTGGCACTCTTGCAACATTGCAACATTACGTAATATTGTGCAACTTTGCACTGCAATTGCAATCATGGATTTTGACACTATATATATATATAATATATATATATATATATATAACAGAAACTGAGCGTGCATTTTTTTATATAAGGAGAGGCCTAAGGGCGAGCGCCTGCAAAAGTGTCCCATCCGTAGAAGAAGGAAAAACCAAAGACAAGGTCTGTAAGGCTCACGGATGTCATTTTTTTTTTTAATATAAATTTGGAAAGATTGTGTCGTGTGTAAGATGCATGTATGTGTTGTGAGGAATAGAGGGAGAAGTGTGTGTTTGAAAGCATGCTAGACTGCTCATAGGGTAGATGAGACATGGAAAATCAGATAAGCTGAGGAGGATAGTGAGAGGAGAAACGGGAGTTCCAGCACTCCCTGTTTCGTACCTAACATCCCCCCAGCAGTACTTCCCTGGTCGATTGGTGTCTACAATCTCCTCTTTTCATAATAGTATTATTTTATATTAACCATTTTTTGAAATTTAAATCCTTGTCATTATTATGTAACGAATATTTTCAATACCCTCTGTTTTGTTCGCTATAATGGTGTTGTAATATGTATTATTTATTATTTATACGTGTATAATGGTATTATTCTATATTAAACTTTATTTTTGGATATGAAATCATTGTTATTATATGTAACTAATATTTGCACTACCTACTGTTTTGTTCACTGAGGGCATTGTCATATGTATTATGCATATATAAAGGTATTATTCTAGGTTAAACATTTTTTTAAAACAAATTTATAAGTGCCTGTTTGGGGGGTTTTACTGCCATTTTGAATATGTATTTTGCCTATTTGCCTGTCTTTTTTAAGGGTTCTCAGTTCCTAAATATCCGGGATCAGTAGTATGGTCTCAAAATGGAAGAGTGCAATTGCAATTGCAGTGGTGCAAGACCCCCTTTGGTGCAAGAGCCCCTCCCCTTCCCCTTTGGTGCAAGACCCCCCTTCCCCGTGTTGCAAGACCCCCCCCTCCCCTTTGTTGCAAAACCCCTCCCCCCTTTGTTTGGAGAGAGAGAGAGAGAGAGACCATCCTTCGCCTGGCTCCGCCAGACGCATAATAAAGCTCTTGGTCTTTGCACTTGGCTTAGAAGGTCCTAATCGGCCAGTTGGCTTAGAAGGTTTAATCTGGCTTAGAAGGCGTAACTGGCTTGTTAAGGTGCACATTATTATTTTGAGTTGCCAAATTGCACTATTTATTTAATTAAAGCATATATTCTTGACAGTTGGCTTATAAGTCTTAAGCAGCCAGTCGGCTTAGAAGGCATAACATGCCATTTGGTATACATATATATATATATATATTATTTAATTAAATAATATTGTTTATATGTACAACCAAAAGAAATAAATAAAACACCATTACATCATTCTGTTCATTTAGACGAATTACACCAGTACACATTTGAAAACTTGTCGATCGATTTTTACAAACTAGTTGGTGATTCTATATAATTTGAGTGCGCTGATCTCAAAAATATAGTTAGTTTTTCCTTATCACGTATGGTTTTCTTACAGCAGGGTGTGTCATAAATCCCCCATTTATCCCCAAATGTGAACCATCTTATCGAGACCAACATTGGATTGCACATGCTAAACAATAAATTTTGTTGTTATAGACTACAGTAACGCTTACATAATAATGTAGGGTAAATATATATAACAACCAGTCCCGTTCCCAGCAAAATACTCTCTCCCCTCCCATCAATGGGTGGTTAACATTTGGGGACAGATGAGGTATTACAACACCCCTTGTAGCACGAAATCTTTAGGTGATAGAATAAAACCTAATTAAAGCAGAATTAAATAGCTCCTGCCTCTTGGACAAGCATATTGCTTGTTTATGAAAGAATAAAAAAATAACTGAAAGAAACAAAATATATTTACCTTCTTTACTTGCAAACATTTCAGGATTTATTCCAAAGATTTAAGACTACGAAGGTAGATCTGAATAATGACGACTAAACCGGTGCTTCTTTGATGTTTTATTATGCTGTGCGTTAGGCTGATCTCGTTGCAGACACCAGCAGTAATCCGCCATCATATTTGTATGCCATCTTCCTTGATATCTTCTTTCCATGGTTTTGATGTCCTGGTGAAATCGTTCCCCTTGCTCCTCACTGACATCTCCGAGATTTTCGGGAAAACGGTCAAGATGCGAAAATAAGAAGTGAACTTTCAGGCCTCATGTTGCAGCCTAAGGCGCAAAACTTTTTAAGCATATTTTCCACCAGTCTTTCATAATTTTGGCTTTTGTAGTTTCTCAAGAAGTTTTCAACAACATCTTTAAAACCAAGCCATGCTTCTTTTTCTTTATTGGTCATTGTGTTCAGGAAATGATCGTCTGTCATTAACTTTCTAATCTGAGGACCTATAAAAACACCTTCCTTTATTTTCTCGTAGCTAATCTTTGGATATTTTGAACAAATGTACTTGAAACACTCTTCTCTATTCAATGCTTTGACATACTGCTTCATCAAGCCTAACTTAATGTGCAAGGGTGGTAGGAGGATTTTATTTGGTTCAACTAGATGTTCATGTAAAATGTTCTTTGATCCTGGGATAAGATTCTCTCTAGGAGGCCAAGCTTTCCTCTTCCAGTGCTGGTCACGTGCTCGACTATCCCATTCGCAGATGAAACATGGCATCTTAGTGTATCCTGATTGCTGCTCAAGTAACATGCAAAGGACTTTGAGATCCCCACACACTATCCATCTGTGATTTTGATACTGAATTTTTTCCAGAAGCAGTTTCATGTTATCATAGGTCTCTTTTAAATGAGTAGAATGGGCTACTGGGATTGATGCATATTTGTTACCGTTGTGCAGTAACACTCCTTTTAGACTGGTTTTAGAGGAATCTATAAACAACCTCCAGTCACTGGTTTGGTATTCGATGCCTAGCTTGCACACTAATCCTGTGATGTCCTTGCAAAATACCAAGGGACCATCTTCGAAAAAAGGCACGAAGTCTTTCTCACGATTTCTGTACCAAGCAAAGTATGTGTCGGATGCCAATAAATTGTTCACCTGCAATCTAGACCCCAAAAGCTCTGCAGAGTCTTTAGGCAGATTCAAATCCCTGACTAAGTCATTTAATTCGGCTTGGGTTAATGGTTTAGGAGGATCTCGGTCAGCTGTTGGCTGTTCATAAACATCATCATTGTCTGGATTTGGAGCTGAATCAGAATCTGAATTGTATTGATCCAGACTCTCGGGTGGGCGGGGAATAGGAACTTCTGGACCATAGGGTACCGGCCTTATTGCAGATGGAAGACTTGGGTGTTCAAGGCTCTCTTTATTCTTTGCATTATAACCTTTAACATTGCAAGAACAGAAGTAGCATTCGTCGGTATGGTTTCTAGGCTCGCGCCATACCATAGGGATCCCAAATGCAAACTTTTCTTTTTACCTTTGCTCCAATTCCTTAGTGCCGCAACACACGTAAGACAAACCTTGTGTGGAGCCCAACTTTTGTCTTGATCTAATTTAATTCCAAAATAAGCATGATAAGCTCTCTTCATGAAGGTCGTTACATTTGTCCTTTGTTTTACAACAACATACCGACCACAAATATAACAAAATATGTCTGGACTATGGGTACATCCTCTAGAAGCCATTATTAAAATTTTAAAGACGTAATGTTAGAATTATCTATCTGAAAAATATGAAAAAACGAAATTAATTAAAGATAAAAAAGGTAAAAAATTACAAAACGCCCCAAAATTGTTTTGCTAATAACTTTAAAACTGTGGGTGATAGAAAAAAACTGGTAGCACTTTTGAATTCAACGAAGCGAACTGCTTCAGAATCACAACTCAAAATAAAGAAATTGATTTTCATGCAGACCGGTGTTATTGGAAATAATTTCATGAAATATATAGAAAATAAATACACAATCAAATTAGTTCATTCTATACACAGTTTAAACGAGGAATATATACAATAAAAAATAATAACACTGGGTAACAAAATTTGAACAAATTTCTGTTTATTGTGATTTTTCTGTCGTTTCTTAATGATTTCGGGGCGCTGGTTCCAAAAATGATATTGGTTTTGCTCTATCATTAACCGTTTAAAAAATATAGGTTATCACACTTTTCATATGGCAAAGTATATAAAGAAGGCTAACATAAATATTTTCTGAAAATAAAAACATTATTGGAAATTAATGTTTATTGAGCCAAAGTTGTTTGACAAACCCAAAATGGTGCAAAGGATATAATATATATATCATGAGGAGAACCGATAAGAGAATAACAAGCCTCGTTATGCAGTGTGCGTTCCTTAAAAATGCACTGAAGAACGCGACTTCCGCGTATGAACATTCTTATCTTTTCTGATCAGCGACCATACGTAGTCTCCCATCATGGAAGCATCCCAATGGCCCTGGTACCTTTTCTCCATCGTTTGAATATCTTGATGGAATCTTTCGCCATGTTCTTCACTCACATCGCCCAGGTTATCACGAAAAAAGTCTAGATGTGAATGCAGATAGTGTAATTTTAAAGACATACGGCACCCCATTTTGCCATAGCACTTAATCACGTTTGACACTAACTCCTTATAGTTTGGTGCTTTATGGTTGCCTAAAAACCCAACCACATCACGGAAAGCACACCAAGCCTCTTTTTCGATCGGAGTCATCTTGGCTTCAAGGTTCTTTGAATTCAACAGCGCCTTGACTTGTGGTCCTACAAAGATGCCACCCTTGACTTTGGCCTCAGAGAGTTTAGGGAACATGACCCGAATCTGTTGGAAAACTTCCCCTCCAAAATCTAACGCAGTTACAAACTGCTTAATTAGACCCAACTTAATATGGAGAGGTGGTAGCAGAACTATGTCAGGCTTCACAAGAGGTTCCCTGAATACATTGTACTTTCCTGGTTGCAGTCCTTCACGTGGAGGCCACTGAACTGTTTTATAGTGCTCAGTTGAAGCCCTGCTATCCCACAGGCAAAGAAAACATGAATATTTAGTAAACCCTCCTTGTAAACCTAACAGGAAACCAATCATTTTGAAATCACCACACACGTCCCAGTTATATTGTTCATACCTGATTTGAGTGAGCAGTTGTTTGACATTTTCATAGTCCTCTTTCATTTGAACAGAATGTGCAACTGGTATAGATGGATATTTGTTCCCATTGTGGAGTAGAACAGCTTTTAAACTCCGAGTTGAACTGTCAATAAACAGGCGCCACTCTGAGGGTATATGTGTTAACCCAATAGCTGTGAATAGACCATTAACCTCGCTGCAATAACAGAGAGAGCCATTGACATCGTAGAACTTTGCAAACTCTTCATGCCGCTTTCGGTATACAGTGCTCTTGCAGTCTTCTCCAAGCAAATTCCACTCTTTGAGTCTGGAGGTCAGAAGCTCAGACCCTGATTTCGTCAGACCCAAATCTCTAATTAAGTCGTCCAATTCCCTCTGATTTGGAAAGTAATGGTCTGTACTGAAAGTTACTGTATATTCTTCATCATGACTGTCCTCACCAGCCGACATCTCAGATGAGCTAGCTGCATCCTCATTTTCAAACTGCAAAGCAAAGAAACAAAATATAGGCATAGCTATATATGTAGAAGAGCAACAGCATTAAGGAAAATCGACACATAATTGCCCACAGTCTGTAAATACAGAAGGTAAAGTAATGGATACATACCTGTTCTGGTGGACGTGGTATTGGAAGACCTTCGCCATGTGGTACAGGAGCTATGGACGACGCTATGCTTGGATACTGAAGAGTCTGCCTTCCTTTAACTTTCCTGTACTTAGAAACATCTACCATGCAGTAGTAGCAATCGTCGTGGTGGCTCTTTGGTTCTCTCCATATTCTGGGTACCGCAAAGGGCATTGCCTTGCGTACGCTCCGCAGCCACCCTTCAAGTGTGGAGCGGCAGCTTCCACAGATCACATGGGATGCCCAGGGCTTATTTTGGTCACCCATAGGTGTACCAAAATAGAGCCGATACGCGATCCAGATCTTGGTGCCTTTCACAATCTTGTGCGATACTTGCTTGGGGCCTATGTAATACCCACAAACGTAGCAGAATATATCCGGCGAGTGTTTACAAGCTCTAGTTGCCATTCTCTTTACCAAACTGTACTACATTAATCATAACCTGCAGATATAGAGAGAAGAGTTATTAAATCTGAAACAGATTACAGATTCCAGAAAAAAGATGTATTCACAACACTGAAATAATGTTCGCAATAAAAAAGGATCGATAACACTCAAATCGTCAGCACAGAGAAGCACAGAAACACAGTATCTCAGTGCTGGTAACCATCAGACAAACAACCTGCTTTCTTTGTGTGCTCACACTTACTGACTTCTCAGACTCTGCGCTCTTCTTTATATAGCACAGTGGAAGTTTCGGGCAATTTCTAGAACAAGAAACTGTCAACGAACATCCGGATTGTTCTCAACAATTCCTGATTATTCTGATATTGCTGCGCCCATAATAACATTATACTGGTAAAACATGAAAAATGGATTATCTCTGAAACCATTGATGATACACACAAACCAAGGCCAGATTTGGACTCAGCGCCCACAAATGCATATAAAAACATAAAAAATTCTATATAAACAGAATCAGTGTTATACAGTGTAATAGTATAAGAAATACAGTTGAACGAAGAATATATATATATATATATATAATAAAAAATAAAAAATAAAAATAATAATATAAGAAATAGTTTTAAACGATGGAATATAATCATCAAAATAATAGTACAGGAGAAATCTATATACACATTTATATTAAATAATTAAATATATAGAAAATAAATATACTGCAAAACCCTCAAAATACATACACTTTATGTTCTACTGCGCTTAACTAAAACACTAAACTCGCATGTGATCGAGTCTACAATTACATCATTGTTGCTTTGCACTATGCAATAAATATGATTTAACATTATTTCACCGCTTAAGTTATAGGAATGCCTATATTCGATGCAAAGGGCCTTCATTTTGTTCAATACTATTTTTGTGCCCATTTTACATTCGATTGGCAAGTTATCTTTAAACATCGTTAGCAACAACATCATTATTAAATTCAAATGTATGAACACTCCTTTCCAATCGAGGGTTTATTCTTACCGATCCGAGCTTTTCAATCGTGAACTCATCTTCACAATGCAGAGCGGTAGTTGAAATATTCTTCTTAGTCGTAACGACAGCTGCTCATTATATAAAGATACAATTCTTCAGGGTGAACGGTGTAGGTGAGCTCAGCCCTGTACCGCTTAAGTCCTTTGTACCAAAGTTCATGATATTTCGAAGAGTCTAAACCTTTTAAATAAGCATCCAGCTCTAGACCATTCTCGCCTTGTTCAGTCATATACTCGGTAAACCCGTCGAGCAGAGTGGTGTATGCGTATTCAAGAACCGTATCAAAATAAAGCATATCCGTAACACGCGCGTCTAATATAGTCTTCAGCTTGCGGAAACCGACGATTTCAAACATTCTGTCGAGGATGAAACGGTTTCGCGTAGGGACAAGAACGTTATTATCAGATGCATTCTTCCGCATCAATCGTATATCAATACATGGCTGATCGTTATTTATACAACGTACAAACAATGGCATATGAGAGGGTATCACTAATCTGTTCTCTTCTTGTACCTACACCTGCAGGTATTTTATAACGATACTCGCTCCATTTCTCAACTACCACGAAGACTATTCATCTCTTCAACACTTAAATAAACAACATTCCGTTTACCAGAGTTTGTTTGTCTACAAGTAGTTTCCAGTACATAGTTAATGGCACCGGTTTTACGCCTGAACACGCGCAATGACATCATCACGGACACCGTACACGGCATTGAGAATGTTGCTCAAAGGAAGCTCCATCGTATTCTATTGTAAGGAGTGCACGTCCAGTCGGTTCAAGCTCTGAGATAACTATGAGCCACAGGTGGGCGGATCGGCTTGACGGGAGGAGTGGAGGAGTCACACCATAAGCTGATGAATCGTGTACGGCGTTGTTCCAACGTGAAAGATCCATGTGAATACTTAATACTTGTATCCCATTATACTGGGTAAGTGTTTTGAGAAATTTTCCATCTGCGATACAAGAAGCAATACCGGCTTTAATGTTTTATCGCTCCAACTCCCCAGAATGCACACCAGACATTTCCATTCAGGGGGATTTTCACGAACTAAACACATTTTATTCACAAACCGGTGCACTATTTGAGAGAAACATATGCCCATATTTTTCCTTTTTGCTTAGCAGGCAATACTCGTCAATAAATTCTATTAAAAACTTAGGCAGGCCTTTAGCCACAATCTCACTATAAACCTCGTCATGATATATATTAATGTACTGGTAAAAATACTTCAGATTCTCCATTATGATAAGATTTACATTCTCAGCCGCAGGGTACGAGTACTCGGTATGATGCAACATGATATAATACCGCTTGTCACACCACTCATCAACAAGACTCACTAACCATAACCATTGCTTCTCTTCTGCACGTGTTGTTTCTTCCACTTCACGGTATATGTAAGCTTTTATAAAGTTTAGTCCTACAATATAGTTCAATACATCGTTTGTACACGAAATCCTGCAGTGCTCTTGCCAGAATAGCCGTAGAGTATTTGTACCTCAAACTTCGCACGGTTCAATGTAGCCTTAAAAGTATCAAAGGAGGGTGGAATAGGGATTATTTGAGTATCCACCACATCCTCACACTTTGCCGAATATCACTTCATAAACGTCGAACACGCAATATTAACGGTAGCCATTGCTATTTTACGTCTACGTGGGATTTCCTCAAATGCACGTCTGAGATCCAGGGCTTGCAGCGGTCAACTGAACATGCAGGGTAGAGATATGCTCAGGTAGTAGCAGGAGTCACGTGACCATTGATCGATCATACAGGGGCCGGAGCTTAGAACTTTCTCCTGTACATACGCACACACACAAAGGAGAAAGTGAAACGCTAATTGAAATAGGATTTATTTACTAAACATATCATCGAATTATTCAAGGTATATATTTATAAATACATGTAATACATAAAATAAACATATCGTTAACAAGTAAATAATATATATATATAAATATATATATATATAATATTATATATATATTATATATATATATAAACAATCAAGGATTATGGTATCCAAAGGGTACGATATCATAGGTACCAGGCACCTGGTAACGTTTCCTATAGGTGTTACGGCATACCTTCGTACCCCTAAGTTAAGTTCCTTCACGCCCCCCAGCTTCTGCGCCAAAAAATTGTGGGTCCCCACAGTCAATTGGGGCGGCTGGTAGCCCTCATCTTCCAAGCACACTAGATCCTTCAACGATTCAAAGTTAACGACCCGCCGATTCGCCTGGTTGAGCGTGATACCCTTAGCCTTCACGATATAGTTCATATCCTCACCCACCCTCACCCCTACCCAATAAGTTTTTGGACCTGTTGATACAAAGGAGTCAGTGTATGCGATGTCTCCATACTCATCCTTGATGTATTCACCCTCCCTCGCTGTGAATATCACACTATCTCTATCGGCGTACAGAACCCTCCGCCCATGACAATATGAGCGTGTGATCTATAACGACAGGTAAGATTGGCATCCATAAATCGCGAGGGGGCAGCATATCTACGAAAGAAAGACCGAAATAGTACTTGTTCAAATTTGTTGAGAACACCTCGATGGTGGGCAGGTGAGGTCCCACCAGTTTTTCAGGTGCACCTACGGGGCACGGATTATTCTTCATCACGTAGGGATATAAAGAACAGAATTGTAGCAACGGAGTTTCACGCCCTCCGTAGGCGGAAAGTATAGATTGAAGGGATTTGTACGCCCTCCGAACAAGCTACCACCGCATTTGAGAGGATCCAGCACCATTGAACGCTTGATCGTGTTTATTTCTTCACGGTACTGTCCATCTGGTTCCATCCGTGCATCATATTCATGCTCCCACAAGACCTTGTAAGTGAACTGGGCGCCTATAAGCTAATCGCGGGTGCGGGTCCATGCAAGACTGTCGGTAGGAGATCTACCATGGATATCTTCTACGATTCCACACTCAGGGCGGGGGCATCCGTGCCACCAGTGGCACGGTTTTCGCTTAGACCATCGACCCAAAAAACACGACCATTAACCTTAACGGGTACTTCCCCCGTGTTGCGGGCACGCTTCATGTATACACCTCTCTGCTGCTGTATGTGTATGAGCAAGTAAATAGCCTTGTGCCCATAACTGCGGGAATTGTTTCTGTGAATGACGGCTAAGGTGTCTTTAGGCATGGAATTGTTCGTGAACACCGTAAAGCACAATGAGGCGATCGTGGTTGCGACTTGCAACGGATCGCATTTGAAACGGTCGATGTACATCCTTCTAAAGGCCTGGAAACATACTCTAAGCACGCGCACATCATTCACGCAGTAACGCTCACATTCATCAGCTATATTGTCAGGATTATCTTCATTAAAACTGTTGTAGTAGCGGTCAAAATCTTCACGTTCACCTGGACTCATACATTCATAGTTAAATTAATGTTTGGGTGGAGGTGGTCCTATGTAATTTAAAGTTTCGCTAGTGAGGAATGTGTAAGGGAAATATCCTTTTGAAACTTCGGCGGCTACGCCCATTACCTTGGGTACCTTTACTAATTTACAAGGTGTGAATAATAAAGTGTCTTTAAACTGTACATTACCTCTTATTTGCATCTGTATAAGTTTGTTTCCTCTTTTCAAGGGATCACCTACAAATATCTCGGATACCTCGTGCTCAAGCAGCTCCTTATGAAGGAATTGTGTGTCAAATTTTGCCCCGTCATTGGCAAGAATATACACAGTCATTTTTTTTTACTTCTCCGCTAACTTGACAATATAGGACGCAAAACGTTTCACCGGACTGTCGTGTGCAATCGTTTTAAAAACGTTTGTCCCTTTACCACATTTGTGACACTCATCATCATCACACTCGACCTCCAAGCACTCATCACAGATAGTCTGGCTTACAAGTAGATGTGGGATAACCTCTTTGGTTTCAGCAGTCGTATATGTTTCTATATCGTAGTACACAGTTATACAAGGTCTACGTATAGGCTTAGCGTCTTTCATATAACATATATGCTTTACTCTAACCGCCTTATATTTATCATGGCATGTAGAACAGTGAATTTCATCTCATTTATGCGTAAATTTCCCCCAATTATCCATCATATGAAACATACCACACTCACAAATTCTCATTTTCCTGCACGTGCCAATTGGCTTATTGAGCTCAAAACAGTTATTATTGAAAAATGTGCGTCTGCATACACCACAGTCCCTCTTCTCAGCTTCAACCACACGGCTTTCACATTTGGAGCTTTTACACTGCGCACATACCATGTGGCAATCCTTGCAATGTTTCACTATATCATCCGCAAACTCGAGACATCCCTTACACAAATCATGATGCCTTCCATATTTTCGACTTTTATCATAACTCGTGTAAAGAGCACTTATATTACGGATGGGAAGATACGTTGAACCTGACAATCCCAAAATAAGTAGGGGTCTTGTACGATCTCTCACACTGCTTTTAAAAACATACACAGTCCTACGACGAGCATCTATTCCAAATACAACTATACGAACATTCATTTCCTCCTCTACTCTTGTCAGCAATTCAGGACCCATATTGCAATCAAACTCAAGCTTGCAATCTGAAGCCAGTTTACGGGCACGCTGCACAACCGTAGGCAACCAAAATTTTGCGTCCGTGTATTTAGTACAGTAAACATACGGGCCAAGACTAGTGCTATAAAGCCGCAACAACGATCGGCGTTTATATGCCGCCTGTAAATAACCTGAGAATTGAAATTAAGAGTATAATAAGGTGTAGCTGTATGACCCGCATCACGGAACACACGGTCACTATCTACAGTGAAGTTGTCTCTATTGAAGTCTGTACTACTTTGAGAGGCCTGCATTATACGGCCTAATATATACTCTATATCTACAACTGCCAAGCGTCTCCATCCCCGTCATCTGAACCGAACCCGAAGGACAGCCTCGTCCTGACTTCACGTTCGTCGCAGTTCTGAAGGGAAAACTCCACAATACGTTCAACTACGCGCCGTAGTCCGTGTTCAACACCATTGCTATACATGGATCCAGGGTAAACCCTGACTATATACCGATTTCTAGTCAGGGCTAGGGTGGGGGTGGCGGTGCGCACAAAATCGAATGTTATACCTTCCTCTACAGCACGAGAAGCTGCTGCTGTTGTGGAGGATGTACCGGGGGGGATTTGTACCCGGAATTGAACAGAAATAAGGGGGTACATTTCTATTTGAGGAAGGTACTATTGTGGGGATTGTGTCGTAAGACGTAGAGGGTTGGGGCTCTATTACTGGGGGTCTAACAACCTGCGCACTCCTGGCACGCTTTATAACTAACGTGGAAGGGTCTTCACCATGCCTCCGCTTTTAACTGGTGCGCTGTGGTGTTAGTGTCGCTGGTGTGGGCTCATTAGTGGGGGATGGAGTCTGCGACAACAACTACACTGTCATCGGGGTCGTCTGTAATATCGATGATCGGGATATGATGCTGTACTTCATCGTCATTCATGGTTCTGTGGAAGAAGAGGAAAAACAAGACTGTAGAATATAAGGAACACCACTTAAACTTTTATTATATTTTGTAAATGACCCACTTAGGAGTGTGACGTGTTAGGGATGGATTCTGTAGAAAAATTCAGGTTCACAAGCCCATCCACATGTATTATATCTGGACCTACAGGATGTGGTAAAACTGTGTTTATGCTTAAAATCATTAAAGAAAAGGGAGAGATGTTCTCAAAATTTGTACATAAAGTTATATGGTGCTATTCGATGTATCAATCAATGTTCAACGAGTACCAAGATGATATTTTGTTCCAGAAAGGTGTATATGACGTTAATTCGTTAAAGGGAAATGAACATACAGTAATTATAATTGACGATCTCATGCTGGAAATGGGTAAAACGTTTGCCGAGACATTTACAGTGTTCTCCCACCATCTTAACATATGCGTGTTCTTCATCAATCAGAATCTATTTTTCAAAAATGGATACATGCGCGATGTGTCGTTAAATACACAATATCTAGTCTTATTCGCGCAACGTAGAGATGTGTCACAAATTGGGATATTAGCCAATCAAATGTTCTCGAATCAGTGTAAGGAGTTTTTGGAAGTTTATAAAGAAACTACAAGTCAACGTTACGGATATTTGCTTTGCGACCGTCATCCTCGAAATACGTTTAGGGTGCTTCTAAGAACGAATATATTTCCAAACGAGCCTGAAACGGTGTATATTCTATAATGACAAAGAGGCTAAAGAAATACCATGAATTAATAAAAATCTATCATCGACTGCCCTGGGCAATGCAACAGATGTTTGCTAAAAATATTGACTCCGACTTTTTAAAATGCATCTGTGAAATCTGTCTAAACGTTATAAATTGCAATGTATCAATAAAACCCCTCAGAAGGCTCGCCTACGCCGTTACAAGAACATAATATGTACACTCGCTCGCAAAAGTCAGAGTGTGGGGGAAGAAAAAACGAATTATTGTACAAAGAGGAGGGTCATTCCTCCCCATCTTATTTTCAGTTTTGGGGCTTTACTGACTAGATTCATATAGTGAAGAAAGCGGTAGTGATTCCACACGAGGCGTATGCTTCACTGCAAAGTTCAAAGAATCCAGACACGGTTCTAAAACCCCGTAAAAGCAGGCTTAAAAGAATGGAAAGCGAATTGTTAACCCTATTAAACAGTGAAAAAACATCTGATGAGAAAAGAATCTTATATCAAGAAGCTCTGCAGAAATTTCTTCAAGAGTACGAAAATTATAAGAATCCGACAGAGATCCCCGTGGTTATTAGGCACAGCACGGACAACGATAAGCATGGCGACATAGGACCTGTGTCCGACGATAGAGCTGACCAACCAAAGAATAACGGGTCGGACCCACAACATATCGAGCATGTATTAAAAAACACCCTCCCATATACATTGACGAATAAAGGTTTAAGTCTTTATAATCTATTGAATGAGGATTCCAACATACAGTGGACCGATACAGGTGAGATCATTGTGGAAGGAGCAAAGGTACAGGGATCGTCGAATACCGTAGACATCGTCCATGATCTGGTGAGATAGTGGGATAGATCCTCACCATCAGGATGGAAGGATATTAAAGCAAGACTACAACAACATAAATGTCTCCAAAACATTGATAGGAAATCTGAACAGGTTAAAAGACTTGGAACATGCTTCGCATGTGCCACAACTGAGAACGTCATCACCCCCAGCGGTAGCACCTCTGAAGAGGAGAAAGAAAAAGCCAAACAACAACAACGGTCAACCCTATCCACGTGCCTCTAAAATATGCAAATGACTAACATATTTCTCTCGGGCTAACCTTAGAGTGGATCTTAGGTCTTTGTTAGCCTTAGTTTCTGTAGATCTGTAGATATTAAGGAGACGTTATTATGATATTTCTAGCCCAGCCTCCTACGGAGGCGTAGATAGACTGTACAGAAGTGTTTACAGTGATAGAGTAGGGGAAAAAAGATGTTGAGAGGTTTTTGCAGGAGCAGGACGCTCATACACTTCATAAGCCTGAGAGAAAAAGGTTTATGACAGCCAAGACAACAGCGACATCGATTGACTCTATTTGGCAAACAGATTTAACAGACATGCAAAGATATTCAGTGTATAACGATGGTTACCGCTACATCTTATTCATAATAGATGTATTCTCTAGATATCTGTGTCTAATTCCTCTGAGAAATAAATCGCCTGAAACAGTTGCTAAAGCCACCAAAACGTTGATGTTGAAAGAAAACAGGGTTCCTGGCTATTTTTGTACTGATATGGGGAAAGAATTTATAGGCCGAGCTTTTCAGAACATGCTGACAGAGTTTAATATCAGCTACTACACTACCAATTCTATACATAAGGCCTCTTTAGCCGAAAGAGTTCAACATATCATAAAGGAACGCATGCACCGCTATTATACACATAAAAACTAAGTTATCATTACTTCGAAGCAAACACCAGATGTAGTCACCCATCATCAGGCCCACCGAGAAGGTGGGGATACCGTGGAAAAATCCCCTGGGCCTGGACCTCTAGGTGACCCGGAAAGAGAGGGGATAAAATCTAAAAATATTAATAGAGCAATTGATTAAATAACGGAGAGGAAATATAATTAATGAACATACATTTTATTGAGATTATCATAGTCAAACTGAAACAGATAAACTATTAGCTGCGGTCCACCAATGCCCAAGACCGACTGACATATCTGGTAATCATTGTAATTGAAAGCCAGTTAGCCCGTACTTTAAATTTCATCAGAATCATTTACCACTTTGCTAAAGGGACTGAAAAGGAGATGGATAAGATATGCCTTAAATTCGGTTTTTCTTTAAAGAAAACGTTATTTTAATTTGGGCAAACTCTACTAAGATGAAACAGTGCCTTGAGATATTTTTTGATAATTTTTACAAGCAATGATACCCTGAAGGTCTTGTAAGACAGAAAGCTGAATAAATTCGCCTGACATGAAAGAGGAAAATGTCTACAAATTATATTTTTCCTTGGAATTTAAAAAAAATATTTCTCCAAGAGCCTTGGAAGAAAAATGTAGGCTGAGGTGAAACATTATCAATCAAAGGAAGAACCAGCACAACAGCAGACCTTTCATTTATAAGCTATGTAATGAATATTGCATTATTAAGCATTGTTTTAATAAAAATTTTCTATTCTTGTTTGTTGTAACCGTCGGAGAAAGTTAATTAAAAATTTCTGGGGATAAAATTGCGGTAAATACGGAGGAACAGATTTTTTACACAGGACTATAATCTGGCCAGAGAGATCCATTCATACTGTACACGTGTGTCACACACCTCTTTCAGCATGTTTCTTTTCACGAGCATATAATCAGCCATACTTCTCTCACCATGTATATCATTTGTTCTATACCAGATATATTTATGCACCCTCTTTTGATCTCTCATTGCATAAATTAAGCAGGGTGTTTCACGTTCATAAGTGATTTCTTTTAACATCTCTTTCATTTGTATCGGTATCGGTATCGCTTTAGCTACTTGACAAAAGTATCGATTTATCGGTATCGCTAAGGTCAATTTTCTTAAATGTATCGAAAAAATCGATACTTCGATACATCGATACATTAATAAGAATTTTTAAATGTTTAAATAGATGTTATAATATGACACTACTGAGTTATATTTATGAATATACATAAATAATAATATTATTAAATATTTATTTAATGACAGTACTACTCTACTGGTCACGTCACACAGTACGGCGCAACGTTTAAACACGTTTGTACTTGTGTTATTGAGATTAATTAACCATAATATAGAAACATTGTTAGCTGTAGAGAAGAAGCTAGAGCGTTTGAATTCGGAGGCATTGCGTCATTGTCAGCCACTTCTCAATGCAGTCACAGTAGGGTTCACTAAGCGGTTTGAAAAGTTTCTGTGCCTTGATGCGTCACATGAGTGTAAAGCAGCAATACTGGCATCGTCTTCAAATCCTCTGTTCAAGTTAAAGTGGATGACAATAAAAGGCAAATTTAATACTAACATTGTCAAAAAGAGGGTTCAAGAAATGTTGGTTAATGCTGTTAAGAGCCTCAGCGAGCAGACCCCCCAGCAACAACTAAGTGATGCTGCATCTGACGGAAGTGCAGATGATTTCTTCTGTTATGAGTCTGCTTCCACTAATGTCTCTGCAACCCAAGATTCCACTGAGATGGAAGTTTTACAGTATCTGGGTGACGGAAGTCATTCTCTCCAATCTCTGAGGCAGTACCCAGGAATTCTACGGGTCTTCCTGAAGTATAACACACCACTACCATCCTCTGCTCCTGTAGAACGGTTGTTTAGTTTGGCTGGTCACATTCACGCTCCAAAAAGGAATAGACTGTCTGACCAGATGTTTAGCCAGCTGGTATTTTTGAAGGGTAATAGTAATTACTTTTAATTGTTAGTGTAATATTTTCAGTCATTCATGTATCCTACAAAATTAAAACATACTTTCATTAAATAAAGCAATTGTTTTTATTTACATCTATAAAACCCATTAAAATGTCGTTGATTTTACTTACAGTGCGTACAAATTACTAGTATAAACAATAATATCTAATACCTACATATTAAATGAATAATTATAAAAATGTACCGGCGATACATGTATCGGCGATGCATGTATCGGTATCGGTATCGCTTAAGACATCTAGAAAGTATCGGCGTATCGGTATCGCCTAAGACGTTCTTCATGTATCGATGTATCGGTGTCGCTTTAACGATTTTCATGTATCGATGCCCATCACTGTATATAACTATATATATATATATATATATATATATATATATATATATATAATAAACAGGAACACCAGAGAAAAATAAACACCCTTCAAGGTTTAATAGTACCAACGTTTCGGAATGCACTAGTTCCATCTTCAGGGTTAAAATAATAAAATGCCAAATCACATACAAATACAAATTGCTTAATAAGATTTTAAAATAAAGTTAAAAATTATAAAAGTAGCTAAGAAAATGTAAAACATCAAAAGGTGAATAAATGTGAAGTTAAAAAGATACAATTATAAAAAGTAGCCAGGAAAAATATAATTTTTATACATAGTTGTGGGTGGAACTCCTTGATCAATTTTAAAAGTTTGTTTCTAATGTTAAAACTTGAGTTTCCCATATATGGCAAAGTGAAATACAGGATATCTTTGATATTAATAAATTCAATCATTTGAATTACCTGTCCTAACGCTGTCCTGTGAAACAGTAGGCTAGTTTTAATCCTGTTTTTATATTTGAATAAATTAGGCTGTATTTATGTACTTATTTCTTATTTTGGTGGTACGGTGAATTATTATTATTACACAAATTTGTGGTCATTTGCTCTTATTTTCAAGTTTAGGTAACAGGAATTTAGCACAGTCGTGAATTATCAACATAATAAAAATATTGATACGCATAATGATATTCCCAAAAGCAAATTTAATATGTTCTTATGACACACATCGAGATTAGTTGCTCAAATAACACAGGTCAACAAAAAAACTTTTTTTTTTCGTTGCCAAGGAAATTCGTACGAATTTAGGGTATTTTGGGGTTGCTGAATTCCAAAATGAAAGTAGTTTTTCCGATTTGGCTCTAGTTCTTGTGATAATGAATACCCTCAATTAATAGGAAACGTAACCATAACGCGTGCATATGGGAAACTACCGGAACATTCTAGATGGTGAGACCGAATAAAATGCCATTATGTATTTCATGTGTTTACTTTTGTATGATGTGAGACAATTTCAATGCGATTTGTAAGTAGGCTCCGCCTGAACATTAAATTTTTTGCATTTTTACGTGTTTCAATGGGGTACCAATTATCTCATAAATTAGAGCCAATCTAGCAAAACCGATGTCATATTCGGAATCAGCACCACAAAGTTACCCCAAAATCACTAATATGATTGGCAATAAAATGAGTGTTGACCAGTGTAACCATTCTTATTGCCATGTTTCTTTTTTCCTACTGAGTCATCTCAGCAGTAAAATTTGTGATGGAAAATTTTTTTTCTTTGTGAAACTTGTGGAACGAGTATCATTAATATATATATATAATTCCAATTACGCCTTCTACTCATATTGTAAACTGAACTTCATAATGTTTGCAGATGATACAACTGTGTCTTTTTCTTGCAAAGATGTTAATTCAGCTAAGAATATATTTAAATCAGAATTCATCAGTGTAATAAAATGGTTGACTACCAATAAACTTACTGAATACCAGTAAAACAAATTTCATGATTTTCTTGACAAAAGAAATGTATATCTTGATGAACTTAATGTTAATGAAATCGCTATAAAGGAGTGTACTTGGCAAAATTTCGTGATGTAATGCTAGATAAGAATTTGCCATGGAGTGATCATGTAAATTATGTCGCGAAAAAGAATTCAAAGAGCGATGCTATAATGTTTAAACTCAGAAATATCGTCCCTAAACAGGTTTTATTGACTAGTTATCATAATCTTGTTCTTCCTTATATAACGTAGTGCACCCTTGTATGGGGAAACTCCGCTAACAACGCATAAAACGGTATCTTTGTAATCTAAAAGAGTAATAAGGTTATTTATCTGATGGCGATTTCTTTGATCACGAGTTAAACTTAATAAAGCTTAATGATGTAATCAAACTGGCACTTTTTATTTTTATTTACGGGTTGCTGTGTGGAATGTATACATATGAGAGAGAGAGAGAGAGACAAGGATAAGAACTACCTCAAAAGGCCTTGCGCACCATACCGAGGAACCAATGGCCACGGGTGCCATGGAAAAATTCCTACACCTTCAAATAGTATGCAAGATTCGGTCTAGCCTTTTCTTGAACTGACCCACAGAGGAACTGTTCACAACTTCTGGAGGTAGCCTGTTTCACGTGTCACAGATCTTATAGGTAAAGTAAATCCCACACACACTAGTGCTAAATCGTTTCAAATCCAACTTCCAGCCAATGTTGCGAGTTATCACTTAAACTAAACATGCTTCTAAAATCGATATCGTTGAACCCGTGTAAGAGCGTGAAAACCTCAATGAATTGGCCGTGCAAAAGAGAGAGAGAGAGTGGATCAGCTTGAGTATTTCTTATACTAATATTATTCTTGATTGCGTATATATATATAATCCTCAAGAAGTGCTACTCTGAAAAAAAATTATAAATAGTTTATGTGTGAGGGAAGCAGATCTTTAATTTAAATATGCGAATGCAAAGAAAATGTTCCTGTAAGCGAAGTGAATGCTTTGAAGTCTGGGGTAGATTTTGAAAGGTTGTGTAGTGTGTAAAATGAATGTATGTGTAGTGAGGAATAAAGGGAGAGGTTCTAAAAAGCAGATTAATTCGCATAAAAAGTCATTTTCCATCCTAATAATCATTTAGGAGGGCGCAAAAGTAGAGAAATTGCTATGAAATTCTTTTTCTCTAGGCTAAGTAGTAATTTTAAATTAGGAATTCATTTCGGTGATTTTCCATTTCGACAAAATGGGTGAAATCCTGCAAACTTTACGCGTATGAGGTTATATTTAACTGAGTTAAGTTAGACGTAACTGGTTTAGTCTAAGTAATATTGCTACATTAGGTTCTCGGTGGTTTTCAGGAATAAATATTTGTATTTGTGTTAAACTAAGTTTATCTTATTCGATTTTTTTGCCTAAAAGCTCGCCCCACCAAATGTTTGGATAAAAAATGAAAAATTAATAAGTTACCCCTAATATAATTTCTATTTTGTTTTAAAAATCATATTAATGCTTTTTATGTTAAATTTTAATGATAAAATTGTACGTATATTAAAGATAAATTTATATTGAAACAAAATCGTTGGTTAAAAGATGAAAAAATTAATAAGTTACCCCCTAATTTAATTTCTAATTTGTTTTAAAAATCATATTAATGCTTTTTATGTTAAAGTTTAATGATAAAATTGTATCTTAAAGATAAATTATATTTGTGTCAAACTTAGTTTATTTTATTTGATTTTTTGACTAAAAGCTCGCCCCACCAAATGTCCGATAAGCTTCGCTAAACCACACGAAGCTGAATAGGAAATACTATTAACATTGCCTTTTTTTCTATTTGGTTTTATAAACGTTTATGTTTAATAGCTCTGTCTATTGGGTCGTATTTGGAGACCGTCGGTTTATTTGGTGTTGGTGGGTTGGAAGTTTCCCACCAATTGTTTGGATGTATGGTTATATCTCTCATATCGGCCGGTGGTGTTAATGGGGTGTGCTCCTTTTAAAAGTCGTAGTCCTCATCTTCTATTGATCGGGTGTGCTCCTTTTAAAAGTCGTATCCCTCATCTCCTACTGATGGGGTGTGCTCCTTTTAAAAGTCGTAGTCTTCATTTCACCGTGTGCTGTTGGAGCTCCTAAAAGTCTATACGAATGTTGGTGATGTGTTTTTGTGTGGTGGGTTGTGCTTGTATATATTTCACTATTGGGGTTTTGCATGCATCAGTTTGTGTGGTGGTGGTTGTGCTGCTTTTGTGTGTGAGATAATAGGGGGTTTATGGATGTACAGCCGGTGACGCTATAGATTTCTTACAGTTTGTAAATTTGGTTGTTAGTGTAAATTACCAGCTTAAAAATAGTATTATAACATACCTTTATTATTTTTATCCAATTTTTTAAGTGATTGTGATTACACACAACAAAAATACAGTATATATATATATATCATACCTTTATTATTTTTATCCAATTTTTAAGTGATTGTGATTACACACAACAAAAATACACACATATATATATATATATATATATATATATATATATATAATTTTATTATACTAAGGACTAAGTTGCGCCAGTTAATTCGATTACATTTTTATAGCGACAGTAAGCGCCGCATTGAGGTTTTAAAATGGAAAGCAATTATTTCGTTGATATAATTAAAGTTATTACACAATTAAATGCAGCGCCTTAAAAAAAATCTGACATCTTTACTATTAACTTCGATTCAAACCTGTTTAATTTAAAAATAAAAAATTTCTACACGCTTTGAAACTGCTCGAACAGTTTTAACTGCATCAAACAACGTATATAATGAAATGAACTTGAAATTTCACAGAATATTTCTAGTTGACTGTGAAAAGAAATTATATATATATATATATATATATATATATATATGTGTGTGTGTGTGTGTGTGTGTGTGAGCACGAATTGCTCATTCGTTTATTATATATTTTTTCGACAAATATGGTTATGTTTTGTATATTTTCAAAATAATTAATATATATACAAACGCAGATGGGGTGAGAAGTTTGTGGACGGAATGAGGGAGGTGGAGAGATGACCGTGTGTTTTGAATCGGAAATTATCGCTCCACCTTTCTTCGTAAGGTTTCTTCTCCTTTCCCTGTATGCAATGTAACGACCCACGATGAAGTTTTTGTGCGTGCTTTTGATTGTGTTCTAGCTGCGCTTAAAGGCAACTTGCCTGCCGAGTGTAAAGTAGGTACAAAATTATGATTATGCGTTTTGTATATATTTCCTGTAATAATATAATTATACGTTTTGTATATATTTTCCTGTACTAATATTTGATAATATAACTATATTTTTCCTGTACTAATATTTGATCGAAAATTGTGCTATTAATAATAATAAAAATAGGAATTAAGTAATAAAATGATTTATTTATTCCTTGTACACAATTATAGCATTTATTTGGTTTTCTGAATAATTAATTAATTGCTATTTCTCAAATCGGTCTTCTAAGTTTGTTAATGGATGAATATATGGGATAATTTAGTCACTCGGTCGTATGTATAGGAATGTGTGTGGTGTGTGTGTGTGTCTGTTTATTAAATAAATAGTTCTCTTTAAGGAGAAGATTCATCTGCTGTGGTAACGAATTAAAATAAATGGCAGTACCTGACAACTATCATCATATAAATGAATGGTGGTAGTTAGCAACTCTCCCTAATATAAATTAAAATATAGTGGTATTTAGCAACCAAATGGCTGAATAATATAAAGAATAATTAAATAAATATTGCTATCTGGCAACTCTGCCTTCTAGGCTGAATAATATATGAATTAATTTAATAAATATTGCTATCTGGCAACTCAGCAGCCGATTGGTTGAATAATATATGAATGAATTTAATAAATGACAAATCTGGCAACTGGCTGAAGGAATAATTAAGCACATGGCGCTATCTGGCAACTCAGCCTTCTATTGGCTGATGAATTAAATACATGGCGCTATCTGGCAACTCAGCCAACTGGCTGTTTGGGACCCTATAAGAGGCGGCGGACGGCCGACTGGAGTCATATGAGCTCGGCGGTCAGCCGAGTGAACGCCCAACTCTGGGTCCTCTCCTCTTCCTCTCCCTCTCTCTCTTTCTGCCCCTTTGGGGGGAATAAATTGGGGGAGAACTCTGCCTCCAATTTGCATGCCCCTTGCAATCCCATTTTGGGGTTGGCAACAAAGGTTGGCACTCTCTGGGTCCTCTCCCCCTCTCTCTCTCTCTCTTTCTGCCCCTTTGGGGGGAATAGCTTGGGGGAGAACTCCGCCTCCAAGTTGCATGCCCATTGCAATCCCATTTTGGGGTTGGCAACAAAGGTTGGCCCTCTTTGGCAACGAAGGGGGGCGGGGCTTAGCAACAAAGGGGGGTGGGGTGTCTTGCAACAAAAGGGGGTGTCTTGCAACAAAGGGGGTGGGTGGCACTCTTGCAACAAATGGGTGGGGTGATACTCTTGCAACATTACGTAATCTTATGCAATATTCCAATGCAATTGCACTCATAGCTTTTGCAGGCATACTACTCAGAAAGCTAAGTTCATTATGTGATATCGAGTAGACGTTTCCTATAAATAAGAAATACAACCAAACATCATTTATCATTTAGAATATATTTTTAGTATTTTTAAAATTCACTTACATACACTGTATGTGTGTCACTGACTTGTATTTGTGGAAAGCGTTTGCTTTTATTTTAAATGCCATATACATCTCTTTTTCACGATGTTTTATACTCATGAATAAATAATCGATAAAAATACGGAATCACGTCAAGTCTAAATTATTATAAAGAACTATTGAAATGCGTCGCGTGCATCTATTATTCTATTACTTTATTGTATAATATATATTATACTGATATTATATAGAATCTTACCTTATCGTAAACCAATGTTTTCATCATACTAAGAGAAACCGAGTGACATTTAGAAGCCTGAAAATAATTTCTTAAAAAAATGGAATCTGCAAAAATATATTTGTTTCATAATGTCAAAGCGAATAATATAAAATGGAATTGCGCTTTATATGCTTTCTCGGAAGGATATTTTTCTAAAGGAGAGTTTATTTTAAAAAACAGACGAGAGAATTTGTTACACTGGGGAGAAAGATCGGGCTCTAGTGATGAACTCTATCTAGCCTGTAAAACTCCCAGACTCGAGAGTTTGGAAACGCTGATGAGCTTTTTAAAAGTTATATCATAAGTGGAAGGGTAAATTAAGAAATTCTTATTTCACATCCCCAACCTGGGAGAGGCCTGGGAAGACGCCTGGGCCTGGGAACCCCAGGCGTCTCACTTAGTGGAATTATGCATTATATTGATGAACACAATCAACGCCTTTTGCCTTTAATTCGTTAACTGGCATTCATGGCAGCAGATATAAATTATATTTTAAAAGGTCACCGTCTGTTTTGCCTTTGAAAGGTATGACCTTTTCTTTTCCTTATACGTGACTACATCGCTGTCCGGGATGGACGGTTGGATTCGACATTTTATGAATTTATTCTTTCTGCACGAATTAATCTGTAGAACATTATTTTAATTTTGGATATTTTCCTTTATAGCACTCCCCCCCCCCCCCCCCCAATTTCTTCTTTTGGATCACCTGAAGATCACGGCCCCCAGCCTTCTTTAGTTAGCCTTATAAGACTAACTAACGAAAATATCACGACTTAACCTAACCAATTATTAGGTCAACTTTACGTCCTTGACGATTGGTTAGGTTAAGTCGTGATATTTTCGTTAGTTAGCCTTATAAGGCTAACTAACGAAGGCTGGGGTCCCTGATCTTCAGGTGATCCCTTCTTTTCAGTTAGTAACAATTTTTTTAACACAGACATAACTGAATGCCCGGTTAGGTTAATTGAATACCCGGTTAGGTCAACTGCACGCCTTTGACGATTGATTAAGTAGTGATATTTTCGTTAGTTTCAACGAAAATATCACGACTTAACCTAACCAATTGTCAACGGCGTATAAAAGAACACAATAAAACAATAGGGGTGCTATGAAGGAAAAGATTTTTAATTTTTCTTGGAAGTGTTTAAAATAAGAATATTTCCTCTATTTTTCAAGACTAATTAAACATAAGCCCGAGACAAAAAAACAACTGCTTAGTTAGTTTCCACCCTTCGCATTATGAGTTTGAAGCTGCGAAGGAAAGCCCTACCAAATAAAACATTTAGATAACCAAACCTTTGAAGCTCATGGGGACTGACGCGATAAAATTAAACCGTTCCTAAAATGGTCGGCTCACGCAGCGCAATATCCAAGACTAATCTAAACGCTTATCATTTATAGGAACATTCACAGAAAGATGACGCATGATGCATTTACAAAATCGATAAAAGGAACCTTGTAACTGACTCTATATCCATTCCCTCAGTTTCTCGACCAAACGAAAATAAATATTAAAGGTCTTTAAGTTCTTTCCAAGAAAAATTGTATTGTTTGTTTAAACTATTTTCTGTTTTATTTTTCGCTGGTCCCCGAACTCCTCTAAAAAAAAAAAATGGGATACATACATTTCATTTTGGTAAGTGATCTATGCACAATACGCATACATCACTTTGTAACGTGGTGTAGGCGAGTAATCATGCCTCAGTGACGGCTCAAGGATAACTACTTAATGTGTTACAAAGTGGTCTACTTACAGTTTCGTTTAAAACTTCGCCTACAAACAAAATTCGTAAAAAAATAAAAAATTACTAATTGCTCATATTCCGTTTTTCTCTTGCTATTTTATTCTTTTTGGTGACACTAAAAATTTCAAAAACCAAAACCCAATAATTAACGATTAGTAATTTTTAATACTTAGAAACTGTACTGACACTGTGGATCACTTTCGGGAGGAAAAAATGAATATTTTTGTAAATAGATACTGAAGCTTCCAACTGCCCATTTACAATTACTTTCGTTCTTTTCTCTTTTATCCTATTTCGGTTACTAAAAATATCTCTCTTTAATTGAATACAGTTCTTTTACTGAGAAGAGTCTTAAGAGGAAATGTGTATAATGTCCGATGCAAATTAAATAATTCATTGAAAGTCGAAAGTGTATTCTTGCAAGGCTATTTCCATAATTTGAATTTACATCATTAGGATCAGCTGTCTGGAAATGTAAGGTTATTTGAATATTCTAATTAACATAAACAATTAAACATGTATTCAAATATTTAATTAAAGGAACAAACGCTTCTGTTTTTCAATTTTTTTATTAAAGTTCATTCGAATGCCTTGCACAAATAAACATTATAAGTTTTATATATATATATATATATATATATAGTGGGCCTAGTATTAGCAGAATGAGGTGATGCTGATTAATTTAGTGCTAATGATTAGTTGATGTAATGATTGATTGTTAATGACAGACTGGGTCAACAATTTATGATGTCGTACAGTATCACCGGTTGAAGGTGGCTAATGGAGTAGGCCTACTATAATTACTTCTGAATGATACGAATTGATTCGAGGTCACCAGTTTGGCTTACACCCAAGCAAATATTGTTAAGGTTAGAAAAATTACCTTATGATTTTGAGTTTAATTAAGAAAATAAATTAGTTATTTGTTTACAGTGAATAACAATGACAATGAAGGTATTTACAGTGATTAACAATTATATAACGGCATTTATAGTATGCTAAATATGACTGAAGATTAGCAAATGAGGAAATGGTTATGGAGATTAATTGTTAAATAATACACTCGTTTATGGGAGGCTATTGGGATGCAAAAATGGAACATAGAATAAATGATGCAGCCTAATAATGATTGGAAGGAATGCAATGACAGTGGTTGTATGATTAACAATTATATAACGGCATTTATAGTGTGCTAAATATGACTGAGGATTAGCAAATGAGGAAATGGTTATTCAGATTAATTGTTAAGTAATACACTCGTTTATGGTAGGCTATTGGTATGCACAATGGAACATAGAATAAATGACGCAGCCTAATAATGATTGGAAGAAATGCCCGTAAGTTGGTACACTGTAAATGGATTAGGCCTTCATTTAGGTAGGCTAGAGTTATGCATAAATGGAACATTGAATGGGTGTAGTAATGATACAAAGAATGCACGTGCGTTTAGTACACGGTAAGTGGATTCGGCCGTCAATAATGAAATGCTTAAATAAATCACATAAATAGACGGATGCAAAGTTTTTATGGATTACATGAAAGAACACAATAGCAGGATGATACACGATTGCGGTATTGGAATGACACTTGAACTGGGCCTACTGCAGTCTTAAAGCGAAAGTTAATTTGAACGGTAATGAAAGCACTTTAGGTATAGCCTAATCACGCTTGCTGCGATTACACGCTGTAGGCTTAGCGAGCATTGCTTAAGAACGAGGCATAGAGAGCTTACCGACAGTATTGAAAATGCCTCTTGAGATGAAGCGTATACTTGAAGGTCGACCTTGTAGATTGGAAACCTGCGGTGAAGTTGACCGTCGGGTGTTACGTAGGCCGAGATGATCGTGGAACCAGTAACGAGCCTCTTGTTGAAAGTTTGCTTGAGGGAACGGACGGTTCTGCGGACACTGAAGTAGGCTTCACGAGAATTGCTTGAAAGACGGTGACCGGCTGAGATCGAACTATCTCTCTCTCTCTCTCTCTCTCTCTCTCTCTCTCTATATATATATATATATATATATATATATATATACACACACGAGGGTAATTCAATACGTATCCGCACTTTTTATTTTCACATCTGATAGATTATAAACGCATCACTTCTCAACATAGTCTCCCTGTTTCTCAATACACTTAGTCCAGCGATCTACAAGCTTCCTAATGCCATCACAAAAGAATGTTTTTGGCTGTGTGCGTAGCCAGTCATGCACGGCTTCCTTCAGGTCATCATCGCCTTGGAATCGCTGACCTCTTAAAACGTCTTTTAGTGGTCCAAACAGGTAAAAATCCGAAGATGCCAGGTATGGACTGTAGGCTGGATGGTCGAGAACTTCAAATTTAAGTTCTTGAAGGCATTTTCTTGTCTGTGCAGCCGTATGAGGGCGCGTATTGTCGTGTAACAGAATAACACCTTCCGACAATGTCCCTCTCCGTTTTGTGCGAATTGCTTGCTTTAACTCATTCCGAAGTATGCCAGAATACGATGCACTTATTACTGTAGTTCCACGATCTAGATTCTAGATAATGTTCAAGGATAGGGCCTCGTGTATCCCAAAACAGTGGCGGCTGCGCTCTGAACTTCCTTGTAACGGGAGATGTTGGATGCTTCCATTGCATGCACTGTCGTTTGCTTTCTGGTTCATAGTGATGGATGGATCCAGGTTTCATCTCCAGTGATAATGCGCTCCAAAAGGTTTTCACCTTTATTATGATACCACGCCAAAAGACGAGAGCAGACGTCCATACGATTACGCTTGTGCTCTTCTGTCAACTGTTTGGGCACCCATCTTGCACAAACCTTGTGAAAGCCAAGAATGTCATGAACTATCGAATAGGCTGACCCTTGACTGATGTCTAATGAAGATGCAATTTCTTTTATTGTCGTCCTGAGCGCTGAGCACCTATCACACATGTCCGACCTTCCTTGAACATTTGAATTCACTCGTACACACTTCGCCGTGGTAACGCATTATTTCCATACTAAGTACATAAACGCGTCTGAATTTCAGCTCCTTTCACACCTTCTGCCCACAAAAAACGAACCACGGATCTCTGTTCTTCCAGAGTACAAATTGAAAGCGGCGCAGCCATGCTCACTACTCGTACGATATGTGACAGCTACGAGTAGCCTAAATAAGCCTATAGATCTTAGTTTGCCTCGTTATTATGAGTATATATTATATATACTATATTATCACTAAAATAAAAAGTGCAGATACTTATTGAAATACCCTCGTGTGTGTGTATATATATATATATATATATACATTTAAATTGCAAACACGCAGTATAATTAACGTAAAGAACGACGCTTGTATATGAGAATATCCGCGCAAGATGAGAGCGAGAGAACGAAACAAGCGTCGTTCTTTACGTTATATATATATAATATATATTAGGGTGGTCCACAAAATGGAAGTATTTTAAATTCTTCCTCCCAGGGTTTTATTAGGTTCCTTTTCCCAAAAAACTTCTCTGAGCAAAATTTGGGTTCAATCGGTTAATATTTAGAGGTGGTTCAACTACCCCCAGAAGTCCACATTCATGGCTCTGGGTCCCCCCGATATATATGGGTATTATCCGCTTGTTGGCGGGGGTATCATGGCTGACCAGGCCACTCATTGTTGCCCAGCTAAGATTGTGGACTTGTTAGAATCAGGAAACCTCTTTCGGTGCTCATCCACCACACTTAAGAGAAACTGGAGTTGATCTTCTCCTTTCGTCAGAGTTCCGCTGAAGGTCTGAATGAGAGCTACTGCCCTTTCAGCATGATCATTAACTACTTTGATGTTTCCTATAATTCTTTTAGCTTCTTGGAAGTTTTCATTCTCCTCCCAGGTGCTGGGGTCATCATCAAGAAAACTAATATTGATCGGTAGGGCCTTAAGAAGCTTTAATGAGTTCTTTGTGGCAAGAGTTTCTAATTTCAGTGTTGCTTTGCATTCCTTGAGTCTTCTTCTCTTTGAGAAGTCTAATGACCCCTCCTTTTCCCTCATACACTGGACCATGATTCCCTTGGTGTCTGGTGCAACAGTTTGATCGAAGAGAGCAAGGGCCACCAGCTCTTCTGATAAGTACCATAGGTGGTTTTCAAATTTCTTGAGAGCTGCTTTGGCCACTTTCTGGTCATGATAGTCCTTTAACTTTTGGATAAGATCCAGATCATTCTTCGGAGCTTGTGATGGAATAGGAGCAGTGATCCAGCTTTTTAAGTAGATTAGGACTCCAAAAAGGGTAAGGGTTTTCAGGTCCTTCTTCTCTCGAGGAGTCAGGGTGATTTGATTTCGAAAAAGCCACATTTTGATGGCATAGATAACTTTAGCCATCCACCTTGCATAGTGCGTGCCAGCAGGACGTTTGAATGTGTAACTTTCAATTTTTTCACCAAGAAAGATCAAAGAAAGTTCCAAAAACTCTTTATAGTCATCTCGAAAATTTCCAGTGGCCAGATGTTCTTTGGCAAAGGCAATTATTTCATTTCTGAAAGGATCAACTTGCTCCTTCATCTCATCATCATCCTGTGATGTAGAGAAGGTTTTTAAATCAATGTAGTCCCACATAGATTGGAACCTTTGAACAAAAGTGGCTCAGGGGCAGAAGATGAACCATGGACTGCTTCAAACACTCCTCCATACATGACTTCCATGCAATGATGCCTACAGGCAAATAGAAGAGTGGTCGACCAAGTTTCTGTTCCAGAAGAACGCATGCTCCCCTGTTTGTTCCTGTATTTGATGCTGTAGTATCTGATAACATGCCGATTACTGACTTATCTATGTTCCATTCGGAAAGAAGATTATACACTGCAGCTGATTGAGCTTCCCTGTTCCACTTGGTAGTTTGGGAACACCAAGCAGTTTTGAATCACCTGATTCAACTGAAGAGACAAGGACTGGGAGTCTGTCTACCTTTTCATTCTTGGCAAGTAGATTAGGGATCAACTTCCCATCCCAGTGAACAATCGAAATACTTGGACTAAAGCTAGCTTTAATGGCATGGGTTATTTGCCTTCGATGCCTCTCTCGGTGCCTTTTGATTGAAGAACGAGAGATGTTCACCTCTGAAAGATCTTGACCAAGGCTAGATGCAGTTTCAGCTAATACAAAGGTGGCCCTCCTGTCACTGATGCCAGTCCTGTCCAGAGCAGCAGCCAATTCAGGAGATATGATATTCTTTGCTGCCTTTTTCTTTGGTGGAGTTGGTCCGCTGGTAGATGGGGGATTAATAAGGTAATCTTCATCTTCTCTTTCTGACTCACATAAAGACTCAGAAGAACTTCCCTGATCTAGCATAACTTCCTGTGAAGCAGCATATTTTTCTTCTTCAGCTTTCCGCTTCCTATTTACCAATTTCATTTGCTTCTCAGCAGCTCTCTTTTCTGCTTTGTCAGTCACCATATCTGCAGAGACCATTGATCCCACTCGTCCCGCTTTCCTTTGTTGGATCAAGAACTGCCGGTCTTCTTCATTTTTGATTAAGGTAAAGGCATCAGCATGGGCGACATCAAATAGGTTCTCCATTTCTTCCTGAAAGGTTTTCTCTTTTCTAACTGAGAGTTGCTTTTCCTCCCAGCATTCTTCTTAATCGCTTTCCACTCCAAGTGTAGAGCCTGAATTTTGTGAAGAATGTGGTCTTTCCTTTGACTAGGGATTCGGGCTCTCTCCCAGAAGAGACGCAATTCTTCAAAAACAGCTTCTGAACTAGGTTTGATCTCTTTCTTCAAGACTTGATGATGGTGGAGGAACATGCGGAGGACCTGGCCACGGGAAGGCAGCTTGGCTCCAGTGATTGTTTCCTCTGACTTTTTCATTAAGTAAAATGTACGTTTATTTGACATTGCAAAACCTGTAAATTTAATAAATCTATCTGAAAGAAAATAATCATTAGTTAATGTATCTGTAAATAATGTTTCTTTTAATTATTCACTATATTAATAAAGGGCATAATGGTATACAAAAAACAGCTTTGAGCCACCCCTAAAGTTATTCGATTTGCCTTAAATTTTACATGAAATATTTTTTAGCTAAAAGGAACCAGATTATAGCCTGGGAGGAAAGAAAATTGAACTTCGATTTTTACCCCATTCTGTGGACCACCCTAAATTATATATATATATATATATATATATATATATATATATACACACACACACGAGGGTACTACACACACATATATATATACTGGCCCCACTCCTGTTCATTATCATGCTAACAGACATAGACAGCGGAGTAAACAGCAATAGTATAGTAACATCCTTTGCAGACGATACAAAAATCAGCAGAAAAGTCAGCGATGTACATGACGTGGAGGCCTTGCAGAGGGACACGAACAAAATATACAAATGGTCAGAAGACAACAACATGTCATTCAACGCCGAGAAATTTCAGCTCTTGAGATATGGTAGAAAAGAAGAACTTAAACAGACTGCATATTATGCTCCAGTAGACAGGAAATCAGAGAAGCATGAAAGCGATTGATCTCGGATAATAATGACAGATGATGCGAAATTCGAAACACAAAATCAGATAGCGATAAATAAAGCAAAAAGAGTCGCCGGACAGGTTCTAAGAACGTTCAAGAGAAGGGACAGGACAGTAATGATTCCCCTGCTAAAAACACTGATTATACCAAAACTTGAATACTGCTCAGTTTTGACGTCCCCATATAAAAAGGAAGAAACTAACAAACTAGAAGAAACGCAAAGGCATTTCACAGCCAAGATTGATGGCTGCAAAGAACTCAACTACTGGGAAAGACTACGTAAACTAAATCTGTACTCACTGGAAAGAAGAAGAGAGAGGTACATCATAATCTACATATGGAAAATGATCGAAAAACTGGTACCAAACCTAAAACTAAACCCAATTACCATTCAAACAACACTGGAAAATAGGAAAGGCAGAATGTGTAGTGTTCCCAAATTAAAGGCCCGACAAGGGACCTCCTCAACCCTGAAGGAAAATAGCTTGGTTGTCAGGAGGCCAAGACTTTTCAACTAGCTTCCTAAGGACCTCAGAAACGTAACGGGGGTCAAAGTTGAAGTCTTCAAGAAAAGACTGGATGCCTGGCTCAGGACAGTACCAGATGAGCCGGGCGTACCTGGCTATGTACGGTGGAGAGCGCAAGAAAGCAACTCGCTCTTCCACCAGGCCAGACCTAGAAGCGGGGCCACCAGCTTGACCTCCGTGTGAAGAGAGACCAACGCACGAAACAACATAAGGTTCATAAGGTAAGGTGTATAATATATATATATATATATATCTATTATATATAATAATATTATCTATATAAGGACCATTTTGAGTTGTCGCATACATGTACAGTATATACACAGTATTACAATTTTTCATGAAGTGAAGACCATACGTGAAAATACAAGGTAACTCATTACACTTCAGGAATAGTTGATGAAACCAAGAGTCAAAGGCTGAGGATGATTTGAAAAAGGTAAAAGTTATACATTTTTCTGCATTTCTAGCAAAGTTTTTAAATACTAATATAAAATATAAAGTTTATATATTTCATTCTGTATAAAATTCAGTTGTTTTAATTTTTTATAAGTTTTTAAAATATCGTTATCTGAAGCAAATATTGCAGTCGAACAAATGCAATCATAATTTGCATTAATAACAAATTAGCTACTGATACCACAACGATTTTAACATTACATTTACTGGCTTAGCTCGAGAAAAGGTTGGTTGGAGGAGACTCTAGTCACCAATTGACCAGGCAAGTACCCGGGTGGGGGGACGTTAGGCAGGAGACAGGGAGTGCTGGAACTAACGTTTCTCCCGTCACTGTCCTCTTTAGCTGATCTTTTTCCGTGTCTCATCTACCATGTGAGCAGTCCAACATGCTCTCAAACACACGCTTCTCCCTCTATTTTTCACTACATACATGCATCTTAGACACTACATAATCTTTTCAAAATTAAAAAACAATTGGCAACCTTCTTCAGAACCTCAAAGACCTTTATTTCTGTTCTATGCTTTTCCTTCTATAGGGGGGCATTTTTGTAGGCGTTCGCCCTTGGCTCCTTCCTACATAAAAAAATATATATTCCTTTAAATCGTTTAATCTATTCATTTAACCTAAGAGGCTAAACTAGGTGTAAAACCCCAGAAAGCGAGGCCAGATGGGAGTACTAATAAAAGTACTGTTGTGGAGCTTCCCGACTATAAATACTGTACTTATCTCAGTCAGTAGTATGCAAGATCAAAAAGAGGATTTTCGAGGACAAAGGGTGCAAGCCAAAAACAAGATCCAGGAAGATACAAATAACAAACTAAAAATGGGAGGAAAAGTAGCTCTACTACAGTAAGTAAAACAACCATTCGACGGAGGCTTCAGAATGAGAGTAATTTAATTGCAGAAAGACTATCGGAAAAAACACTCTTAAATGCAAAGCAGAAGATTCTCCTTTTTGTAAAGAAATGGATCAACGTTTATTCAGCGACGAACACCAAATCATGCAATTTGGGTAGAATCGTCTCTAAATCAGGCATCCACTCAGTGAACGACATCATTCCTGCTAGTGTACTGCCGCCATGAAACACCCTTCAAGAGATTGTGGTTTTGGGACATTTTAGTTGCATGTTGTCGTCCAAGAAGAGGAAATGTCCGTGGTGGGCGGTGGTGAGTATGGGTTGGGTATTACATTGTTGAGATCACGAAGGGAGGGGGAGTATCGGGGGTGGGTTTTGGGGGGTGATGTGTTGCTATGGGTGGGTTGAATTATTTTTAGAATTTTTCTTTTTTTTAAGGTTCTCGTAGGCAGGAACTGAAAATTTGTAATGATATTTTCTCCTTTTTTTTAAGGTTGTAGTAGACGGAGACATATCCTCTGGGCCCATAGCCTCTGGGCCGTTTTTTTTATGAGTTACAGGAGTCGAGTGGCATTGCCCCATTTCCAGGGACGTAACCCCTAGGGCCCGAACCCACATAACGGGTTTCGTAATTATTTTAGGCTTAATTTTGATTCGTTTTCATGCATCCAGACCCCGTTATCAAACCTGGAACCGACCCGCCCGAATTCGCTTGTGTACGGAAAACATCTTTCTTCTACATCAAGAATTTGATTAAAAATGGTTATTTAATTATCTACGTATATAGTTAACTCAATCCTCCCTCCTTCACCCATTTAATATATATATATATATATATATATATATATATATAAATTTAAATAAAAACAAGATAATCCATAAAGCTTGCATTATTTTATATCAAAATATCTATTTAAGTGCCAACGTTTCGGACCTTGGCCCATTCTGAAGACTAAAATCATTTTATAAATTGAGTTACAATTCGTATTAGAAACAGATAAAAACGTATATAAAATAACGAAGCTTTAAAAGTCGTGGTGTACCGATTAATCGGCATCGACACCTGCAGAATCGGCCAATTTTGGCATCGGCCAAATTTATCCGATTCTCTGAAATTTTAAAATTTTCATTAGAAAACAAAATCTATATTTTTAGGAAACTGAACAGACAAAAATCATTATTTATGATCATTTGTACTCATTTCAAAATGTAATTATATAAAAATATTTTACATTCACGAAAAAGGCAAACCTTAATAAGTTAAGTTCACCATAAATTTAAATTTTTTTCTTACTAGCTAATCTCTAAATAAGCACACCGGACAAAAAATTAGTCACCCCTAATAGCACCGATAGTAGGAAGTTCAAGGTCACACAGAGGGCGCTGATGTAGCATTGGTAAGTGACAAGTAGCGGTGACGTAGCACACAGGATCAGATCTGTTTCGTGAGGTGGTGAAGAACAAAGTGTGTGTTGGATATAGTCTGCAAAATGGGTCGTGAGGCAGACGTTACTCAGTGGCAAAAAGGAGCCATCGTGTTTGGCAGAGCCCACGGACACAAAATGTCTGAAGTAGCCCAATTTGTTGGTGTGTCAACGCGTACTGTCCAGCGAGTTTACAAAGAGTGGTGTAGTTCGCAATCAACTGAAAATCGACGGCGTAACTGTGGCCGGAAAACAATTCTCGACAATAGGGGCCGCCGCCATGTTTCTCGTCTAGTAACTGCAAATCGTTTTCAAACCAGAGAACAATTGCTCCAAGAAACCAATGAGGTTCTCCAGCGACCAATTTCCGAACGGACATTGCGACGAGAACTGCATGCGATGGACATCTGGAGCAGGGTACCACGGAAGAGGCCGCTGTTAACAGCAAGTCACAAATTGGCACGTTATAAATGGGCTCAGAGGCACAAAAACTGGACTGCGGCAGATTGGAAACGTGTAATTTGGTCCGATGAGTCCCGTTTTTGTTTGTTCTCCAATGATGGGAGGCGACGAGTACATCGCAGGTCCAATGAAGCCTTTAATCCTGAATGCGTCGAAGGTGTTGTTCAGGCTGGAAACAGAAAGTGAAGCGCAGGAATAGACACCCACGGACTCTGGCGGAACTTCGGGACCGGCTGATGAACGAGTGGCAGCAAATCGATGTTCAGTACATGCACAACCTCGTAGAGTCTCTGCCTCGCCGGATTCGTGCGGTTATCAAGGCCAGAGGCGCCGTCACACGTTATTAGGTACATTCTGAGAGGGGTGACTAATTTTTTGTCCGGTGTGCTTATTATCAACTATTTTAATCTCCTACTCTACATTAATAATAATTGTATATTTTGCACTTTATAATTTATGTATTAAACCATCTTATTGGGTCGACTTTATTTTAAGTATTTTAATAATTTTATAAACCCAAATTATTGTGTGTGTGTACAGTATATATATACACATCCATTTTTTTTATTCAAATTGGGCACCAAGGACTTGCGTAGAATGGCCGCAAAAGGTTAGAGTGCAGAGCAATTGCAATGTTGATCAAATGTTGCAAGGTGCCGCCCACCCCTACCCCAGTGCTAAATCTTCCCCCCCCCAAGGTGCAAAAAAAAGGGGGTGATTTCCTCCAGCAAGCTGGGGAGCCCACTTAACGTCTTTGGGGGAGAAGTTGGGACGGCCTCACCCCCCCCAAAGAGTATACCTAACCTAAGAGAGAGGAGCCAGAGCATCCTTCACCTGGAAGATCCAGGTGCATAATGGGAGTTCAGGGTAGCATCACCGGGCTTAGAAGTGTCTTTCAGCCAGTTGGCTTAATCAGCCATTTGGCAGTGGGCTTAACCCGCCAGTTAGCTTAGTTGACTTAGAAGGCATAAATGGCTTGTATATATTAATAACTTTCGAGCAGCCATTTAATCTAAAAGCACACACCACACACACACACACACACCGACTATATATATATATATATATATATATATACAGGGTGGGCCGAAAGTCTGGATCCATAGGAAAATATTTCTTTTAATACATAAATTACAACAAATGGTAAATACTTAAAATGAATATCAACTTTAACTCGTAAATGCGTATCCGTGATACTGTACAGTGGTTCGTACTCCAGTATAAACAACAAATTATAACAAATGCTCAAGTTGGCGGCCTCTGACATCGAGACACTTAGGGATGGAATTTATGATTTTTAATAATTCTTCGAATTGACGTTCTCGAGATGCGTGTTTCATTTGATAATCTTCTTGTTGACTTTACTGGACTATTCGTTAAAGTTTCACATACCATTGCAGAGGTATTTTCATCAGTTGCAGTTTTTGGACGACCAGAACGCCGTCGATCATGTACACTTCCTGTTTCTTTGAAACGTTTAAACAACTTGCCAACAGTCGCATGTGTTACTGGATGCTTATCAGGATGGTTTCTATTGAATTCGGTAGCAACTTCTCTGTGTGTAGCGCCCTGTCTTCCGTACATGAGCACAAGTTCTACCTGGTCTTCTGTTGTTAGATTCGAAGCCATTTCTGGGCTGAAATAAAAAAAGTATTTGAGTATTTATACTGGAGTACGAACTACTGTACAGTATCACGGATACGCATTTACGAGTTAAAGTTGATATTCATTTTAAGTATTTACCATTTGTTGTAATTTATGTATTAAAATAAATATTTTCCTATGGATCCAGACTTTCGGCCCACCCTGTATATATATATATATATATATATATATATATATATTCACACTCATAGATCCTCAGCAGCCATTTGATCTAAAAACGTACACACATTTCCGACTATATATATATAATATATATATATATATATATATATATATATACACACGCTCATAGATTCCCTATTATTACAAGCACACACACACACACAACGTATATAAACAGATGCATGTAAAGGCCAATATACGAGCATGCCGAATAAGTACCACACAAAAAGAATACGCAACCACCACCACAGCACCACAACCACCAATCATGGCTTTTACTTACCAGTTCCTGATAGATCAACAAGGTCTCTAAATACGACCTAATAGAAAAAGCTATTAAGCATAAACAAATATGTTTATGTGGCCAGGGGGTAGAACGACAAGGTCTCAAAAAAAGGGCAACGCTACTGTTAGAGCTTCTCATAGTAGAAAACTACTACAAGGCTGATTTCACTTTTGGTGCGCGATCTTTTAAACAAAAAATCGAATATGATAAACTAAGTTTAATGCCAAAACAAATTTTCACCTTAATTTACAAATTTATCCTTAAATTATAACATAAAAACCTTAATATAATTTTTAAAACAAAATAGAAATTAAATTAGAGCGCACTATTTCATTTTTCGCATTTATCCCCATCATGTTTAAAGATCATAACGCGCTATTTAATTAATTTGTATATATTTATTGGAGAGATGTTCTCTGTAATCAAAACAGTAATTTGTTGAAGCATGCCACTAAAATATTTTCCACTGTGATTTTACGATATAGTGTTTAGAAGGCAGTATATATATATCGAGGTAGGCTACAAGATTAGTTGGCAGACTGCGCTATGCATTACATTAATTCTGTTATTTGAACATTTTTGAGAAGATTAATTCGAATTATTGCAGTACCAGGCATACTTCATCTACATTAAATTCTCCCCAAACACTAAAATTCAGTATTTTTAAACTAAAACAATTATAATACGAAGATTTGTCAGTGAGGTCATTATACCAATATTATTTCTCTATGCGTATTTCATCTCAACATTAAAGAAGAATTAGCTGAAACATGCCCATATATATTATATATATATATATATATATATATATATATATATATATATATATATATATATATACGAACATTTCGTATATAAACAGATGCATGTAAAGTTTCTTTAGATGGAAGTATATATATAGATATATATATTATATATATATATATATATATATATAATTATGTGTGTGTGTATATCGAGATATTTCACAAGACTAGTTGCCAGTTTGCGCAGCTTAATACATGCAATTTTATTTTTAAAAAAAAAAATTAAAAACACATACCGTTAAAATATTTCCCCAGTAATGTTTAGAAGGCTATATATATATATATATATATATATATATATATAATATAATATATCGAGGTAATCCACAAGATTAGCTGCCAGACCGCGCCATTTATTTAATTTATATATATTTAATGGAGAAGTGGTGCTCTCCGTATAATTAAGTTCTTTTTTATGTACGTATTACCCACCTTAATTGTGTCAGACAGATCCCTCTTAGTTATTTGTTTATGTCTCTTTATGTATATTTATTGGCAAGGTTAAATAAATACGTGAAATAACTTTGTTTATCCCATACCAATTGATTTCTACATTTCAAACAGCGTTCTTTACAAGGATTTATTCCAAACAGCGAGCTATTTAAAACAATTTCCGTCTTAATACACAAATTTATCTAAAAACAGTAATTAACTAACGCTTACAGTTAAAATATTTTCTACAGTATGTTTTGATATAGTATTTATAGAAGCATTTATAAGTAAGGTCTATCCAAGTAATGCAGTTTTCTAGGCATATTTATAAAGAAAATGGAATTTTATTTAAGGGGGTTCTTAATTGTTCATCGAATTACTGTATACAACACATTTTTACGTTACTGGGTTTTCAATATTTCAAACACATATAAGGTCATAGACAGGGGGAAAGATGGACTGAAGAAGATTCAGTCCAACTTGTATCCCTTGTCTATGACCGTTTTATACGCAGTGTCCAGGAATATCGAAACCTTGGACCTTCACTTTGGTTCTCTTCTTTTTCTATGGGATTCGCTCTTAGCATTCTCCTTCCTGCATAAAAAAGATTACGTTAAGTTAGGCTAGGTTCACAAGCCAACTAATTAACACACAACAATATCTATCAAAGCACCCTACATAACCTAAGTTCAGAATATACGCTAATTACTATCTATTTACTACTAATCATGAAGATTAAATCTTTTTCCATACACCTCATAGCTACCGCATTCATTATTTATGTTATTAAACCATAAATAGCAAGATTTAATTATGATCCTTAAAAAGTCACATTAAAAATAATACATCATCGTCGAAGTAAAGACTTTTAAACAGCGTCCAAAGAGCCTCAGGACCTTCACAGTGGCAAAAAAGACTAGCTCAGGACAGTGCCAGATGAGTCGGGTGTACCTGGCTATGCGTGCCAGAGCGTGCAAGAGCGCAAATCGCTCATTCACCAGGCAGCATTGTCTGTGTGAAAAGAGACCAACGCACGGAGCTGCTAAGGGTGCGAGGTATATATATATATATATATATATATAATATATATATATATATATAATATATATATACAGGGTGATTCAAAAGTCAGGTTACATAGGGTTTTTCTGTTTCTTTGCAGGTAAATGAGTTATGAGATGTTATCGAAGGAGGAGCGCATTGATGTGATATTCCTAGCTGGCTGCACAAGTGCATTGCCGTTAACGGTGGCCATATCGAACATGTGATGTGATTATTCCCTGTATCATTACATAATACAGTATTTCCCTATGTAACCTGACTTTTGAATCACCCTGTGTATATATATATATATATATAATAAATAAAACCACGAAGGAAAGGAAACACAAAATGGTGCTCAAGCGCTTTCGTCTAATGACATCCTCAGGAACACTGAAGTACATAAAGGGTGACAGCCTATATATAGGTTACAAAAAGAAAAAAAAGAAAAAAAAAAATAAATATATATATATATATATATATATATATATATATATATATATATATATACTGTATATGCAATAAACGAAGTAAAAATTAAAATTAAAAATTAAAGGATTAACAGAGAGGCATACAGATTTGTAAGGAAAAAATATCGATTTTTAGCACAAGATCAAATGAATTATAAAAATACAAATTTATACTGGAAATCTGCCCGGGTTTTAACACTCTGCCTTTTTTGGTTAAGTTTCGATGTATATAAAAATAAAATGAAAATTAAAAGTTAATAAAGTAGCATACAAGTTTACCAAAGATTTAGCGTTCTACCCTTCTTATCTAAATCTGTTTGAAGGAATTCAAAACAACAGGATCGAGTTGAAAAAGACCTTTGCTTATGTTGAAGTTATTTGAAAGTTGGATAATGGCAGACTCAAGAATATTTCTATTAACAATGTTGCTAGAGTGGAATAAAACTGAAGCATTATTCCAATCAATACAGTGGGATAACTCTGACAAATGGACAAAAAGGGCACTGGACAACTGTCCTGTTCTAACGGAATATTGATGCTGTTTTATACGTGTGTGCAAATCCTTTCCCGTTTGACCTATGTAAAAGGAATCACATTGTTTACACCCAATTTTATAGATAATGCCTGAATTATTGGTAGGGCTATTTTTTACTATGATATTTTTCACAATATTGTTATATGAAAATACATTAATATCCAAAAGTTTAAGTACATTAGCAATGCCTAAAAAGCCCGGGAAAAATGGAAGTACTAAAATATTTTTTGACAAAGTACGAGTGTTATTATTGACACGATAGAAAGTTCGTTTTGCCTTGTTGAGACAAGATTCCATAAACGCAGATGGATAACACAGATCACTTCCAATACCGTTGATTTTTTCCAATTCGGCATCGATGTATTCCGGACTGGCGATCCTAAGGGCGCGGAGAAACATTGATGAAAAAATGGCCTTCTTAGTGGGGGTGTCATATCCCGAGTAAAAGTGTACGTAGGACAAATTGTTTGTTGTTTTCCGATAGATACTAAACTTAAAACATTGTTAATAGAAATATTCTTGAGTCTGCCATTATCCAACTTTCAAATAACTTCAACATAAGCAAAGGTCTTTTTCAACTCGATCCTGTTGTTTTGAATTCCTTCAAAACAGATTTAGATAAGAAGGGTAGAACGCTAAATCTTTGGTAAACTTGTATGCTACTTTATTAACTTTTAATTTTCATTTTATTTTTATATACATCGAAACTTAACCAAAAAAGGCAGAGTGTTAAAACCCGGGCAGATTTCCAGTATAAATTTGTATTTTTATAATTCATTTGATCTTGTGCTAAAAATCGATATTTTTTCCTTACAAATCTGTATGCCTCTCTGTTAATCCTTTAATTTTTATTTTTTATTTTTACTTCTCCGTTTATTGCATATATATATATATATATATATATATATATATATATATATATAGATATGTATGTGTATATATATATATATATATATATATATTATATTATTTATTTTTATTTTTATTTTTTTCTGTAACCTATATATAGGCTGTCACCCTTTTATGTACTTCAGTGTTCCTGAGGATGTCATTAGACGAAAGCGCTTGAGCACCATTTTGTTTCCTTTCCTTCGTGGTTTTATTCATCATAAATATTTTTCACGGGTTACTTTCGTGAAATAATTTATATATATTTATTTATATATATATGTGTGTGTGTGTGTGTTACTTTATGCGAGCTCGAACGACGCTTTGGGGTCGAGGTGCAAATGACCCCTCTGCACAATCCGCCTCATTTATTTATATATTAATATATATATATATATATATATATATATATATATATGTTAAACACAGACCGTGCATGGAACAAGGAACTCTTCTGGGAAAATTAAATCCACTATAGTCCGAATAAGTTCATAAGTATATATACCTTACCTTATGAACCTTATGTTGTTTCGTGTGTTGGTCTCTCTTCACACGGAGGTCAAGCTGGTGGCCCCGCCTCTAGGTCTGGCCTGGTGGAGGAGCGAGTTGCTTTCTTGCGCTCTCCACCGTGCATAGCTAAGCACGCCCGGCTCATCTGGTACTGTCCTGAGCCAGGCATCCAGTCTTTTCTTGAAGACTTCAACTTTGACCCCCGTTACGTTTCTGAGGTCATTAGGAAGCTGGTTGAAAAGTCTTGGCCCCCTGACAACCAAGCTATTTTCCTTCATGGTTGAGGAGGTCCCTTGTCGTGCTTTTAATTTGGGAACACTACACATTCTGCCTTTCCTATTTTCCAGTATTGTTTGAATGGTAATTGGTTTAGTTTTAGGTTTGGTACCAGTTTTTCGATCATTTTCCATATGTAGATTATGATGTACCTCTCTTCTTCTTTCCAGTGAGTACAGATTTAGTTTACGTAGTCTTTCCCAGTAGTTGAGTTCTTTGCAGCCATCAATCTTGGCTGTGAAATGCCTTTGCGTTTCTTCTAGTTTATTAGTTTCTTCCTTTTTATATGGGGACGTCAAAACTGAGCAGTATTCAAGTTTTGGTATAATCAGTGTTTTTAGCAGGGGAATCATTACTGTCCTGTCCCTTCTCTTGAACGTTCTTAGAACCTGTCCGGCGACTCTTTTTGCTTTATTTATCGCTATCTGATTTTGTGTTTCGAATTTCGCATCATCTGTCATTATTATCCCGAGATCAATCGCTTTCATGCTTCTCTGAATTTCCTGTCTATCTGGAGCATAATATGCAGTCTGTTTAAGTTCTTCTTTTCTACCATATCTCAAGAGCTGAAATTTCTCGGCGTTGAATGACATGTTGTTGTCTTCTGACCATTTGTATATTTTGTTCGTGTCCCTCTGCAAGGCCTCCACGTCATGTACATCGCTGATTTTTCTGCTGATCTTTGTATCATCTGCAAAGGATGTTACTATACTATTGCTGTTTACTCCGCTGTCTATGTCTGTTAGCATGATAATGAACAGGAGTGGGGCCAGTACTGTCCCTTGTGGTACTGAGCTGCGTACTTCCGATTCTGATGATGATATACCTTGAATTTTGACGACCTGCAGACGATCACTAAGGAAGTTGTAGATCCATTTTCCCACTTTGCCTGTTATTCCCATGTCTTTAATTTTATGTGCTATTATACCATGGTCACATTTATCGAAAGCTTTAGCAAAATCTGTGTATATAACATCGTAGTTGTCATTGCCTTCCAATGCATCTAGGATATTGTTGTAGTGCTCTATTAGTTGTGATAGGCATGATCTACCTGATCGGAATCCATGCTGATTTTCGTTGAATCTTTCCCGTGTCTCCAGGAAATCATAAATTTTCTCTCTAACTATTCTTTCAAATACTTTGGTGAGGTGGGACGTCAATGACACTGGTCTATAGTTCTTTGCTTGAGATCTGTCCCCTCCTTTATATACTGTATAGGGACAATTTTTGCTCTTTTCAAGATGCTCGGTATTTCCCCAGTGTCTAGGGATCTTCTCCATATCCAGTATAAAGGTGTAGCTATTTCATTTTTACAGTTTTTAATCAATAATGCGTTCCAATTGTCCGGACCTGCAGCTGAATGTAGTTTCATTTGTCCTATAGCTCTCGCTACATCTTCTGGTGTAAACTCAAAGTCTGTTATATACTCTCCTTGCAATTCCTCTTCAAAGAATGCATTTATGTCAGGTATCGCTTTGTCACTTTTTGGGGTACTGAAAACTGATTCATATTGAGCTCTCAATGTATCAGATATTTCTTTTGGATCGTCGGTTAGTTCATTATTTCCCGTCCTTAAGGGCCCAATAGCGGCGCGCGTTTTTGTTTTCCTTTTTGCATAGCTATAGAAGTACCGGGTGTTTCAAAAGTCCCTCACTAATTTGATTTTCAATTTTCTTTGCAGCTAATCGACCAACGACGTTCATCTTGTGGTAAACTCTTACTCAGTAGTTGAGAATTTTTTTGAGTCTACATTTGAAGTTTTGCTCCGTTTTCTTCTGCTACCATGCTGACTCTAGAGCAGAGGTGTAAAATCGCTGCATGGCAGGAGGTTTTTCAATCTGTGGTCGAAGTGCAGCGACGATTCCGGGTAGTCTACGGACAGCATTATGCACCGGATAGGAACACCATCGTCGCCACCCACCGGAAGTTTATGGAGACCGGATCCGTAAAGGACAAACCACGATCAGGAAGACCTCGAAGTGGGCGGAGTGAGGAGAATGTCGAAACTGTCCGTGAGGCGTTTACTCAGAGTCAAGGAAAGTCCATTCGGCGAGCTGCTGCGGAACTGAACATCAGCGCGACATCTATCCAACGGATTTTGCGGCGTGGTCTCAAGCTGTATCCGTACAAGATCCAGGTGGTTCAGAAGCTGTAACCTCAAGACTACGATTGCCGGGTGGAGATGTGTGAGACACTGCTGCATCACTACGAAAGAGACCCATCGATCCTGGAGCACATGTGGTTCAGCGACGAAGCTCTCTTCCACCTTTCTGGTCGCGTCAATCGGCACAACACCCGCATCTGGGGAACTCACAATCCTGCGGAGATCCGTGAACATGAAAGGGACACGCCGAAATTGGTCGTCTGGTGTGCCATCTCCTCAGCTGGGCTGATTGGTCCGTTCTTCTTCCGGGATCAAGATGGAAATTCCGTGAACGTCAACGGAGACAATTACCTTCGTATGCTTCAGGAGTTCTGCATCCCCCAACTGTCAGCTGTAGCTGACATGCAAGAAGTCATTTTCCAGCAAGACGGTGCCCCTGCTCATTACTCGCGTGAGGTTCGCTCATTTCTGAATAAGCAGTTCCCGGATCGGTGGATTGGTCGCCGTGGTCCCATCGAATGGGCTGCTCGCTCGCCTGATCTTACCCCATGCGACTTCTTTTTGTGTGGCTACATTAAGAGCAAAGTGTACGCCACCAAGCCGCGAGTCCTCCCACACTAGAAGAACGGATCAGGAATGCGTGTGCTTCTGTTACTCCCGAAATGTTGTCCAATGTCGGCCAAGAATGCGTAAAACGGTAGCTCGCTTGTTTCGAAAAAGACGGTGCCCACGTTGAGGTGTACCAGTGACTTTCCAGTAGACTTATGAAGCCAAGTTTGATGCCACCAAAATTCTCATGAATCGTAGACTCAGCAACCAAATTGTCATTTGGTTCCTCTTGTAATTGCTATTTTAATAAAATTTTAAAAATAATGAGGGACTTTTGAAACACCCTGTATTTTGGATTTTCCTTATTGCTTCTACCGCCTTTTCCTCTCTGTATGGTCCTTAATCAGGGCTTGTATTTCCCTATCGATACCCTCCAGTTTTTCTTTTATTGTTTTCCTGTCATTATCTCCGCAGTTTCCTAACTTCGCCTCCACTCTCTTTCTTTTGCGGAATAGTCTTCTCTTTTGCCTTTCTAGCCAGCTCCTCTTTCCTTTTGGCTGTGATTTCGGAGCATATTTTTCTAAAATTCTCAGCGTTTTTTCCTCCAAGGTTGTTAGCATTTCTTCAGTTGTTTTATTCTCGAAAATTGTTCTCCATTCTATTTGGGCCATGTGCGATCTGATTGCTTCCCAATTTATAGTCTTCGAGTTTAAGTTAAAGGCCCCGAATTTACTTCTTTCCACATTATGTGTATTGTCTTCTAATACTACCATCATATTTGTTGATATCTCGATTAAGTTGTGGTCTGAGATAATGGTTGGGGTTATTTTTATATCAGCAATCAAGTTCGTGTTATTCGTGAATACCAGATCCAGGCAGTTATTTTTTCTGGTATTTTCTGTTATCTCTTGTGTCAGCATAAACTCGTTTGTGAGAGCCATCAACATTTTTGCTTGTTCCTGATCTTCTCTTGTGCCCCGCTTGTCCTGGTGAATATATATATTCCTATTCCCCTTTTTGTATTTTATAAATGGGAAGTTAAAGTCTCCGCAGATTATTATATTGGGGGATGGAGGGTTTATGGCCTTTATCAGCTTTCTAATGTCATCAATGGCCTCCGAGAATTTTTCGGTTGGGGTGCTTGGAGGTCTATAGATGACTATTACTATCAAGTTTAGTTTTTCTATTTTCACTGCTAGGAGTTCCACATAGCTGTTTGATTTACTTATTATCGTCTCTGTCATATGACCTTCCTGTACATATATAGCACAGCCCCCTTTCCGTCTCGTCGTTCTATCCGCTCTTAGTAAGTTGAAGCCCTCTATATTTATTTCTTTCTTATCAATGTTCGCAGTTTTCACAATTTCCTTGGCAATCTTTAAGATGAGTTTCTGTGAGGCAAGCGATGTTCGCCCTTGTTTCGTCCATAAATCCTTTCAGGTACGAAACCTTATTGAGTGATTGGTTTGGTCTTATTCCTTGAATATTAGCCAGGACAATTTTTATGTTCTCTGTTTTTCGTTGCCCCTTGTGCATTTCAAGTACGTTTTCCTTCGATATCACTTGATTCGTTGCTCTATGATCCTCCGAAAGAGATCCGTTTCCTCCTACTTGTATTGGTAGCTTCTTGCCCGGTAGCGATTTGGCTCAGGGGTTTCCAGCTGTGTCAACTGCATGTGGATGACATTTAGCATTCGTAAGGTGTCTGAGATGTTGAAAAAATTTTCTTGTCCGCTTATTGTGTTCCTATTGTTGTTCCTATTGTTATTTTTATTCCTATTGTCATTTAAACTTTTTCCTTTGTTCGTTGAGTTCGTCGGGAGATGTTGATAGTAGCATTTATTCCCGAATTTGCAGGTTCCATATTTTGCGTAAGTTCTGCAAATGTCCGGGTGGTAGAATTTACATCCGTCTCCAAATTTACAATGACCATTATTATAGAAGAAATTGCATATTGGGGGATGTTCATATATACATTGTCCTCTCTTAAATCTGCAATTATCTTTTATATAATACCTGCATATAATTCCTTCCCCATATTTACTCTTGGCTTTTGTTTTTTGCTCCTTATTGGGGGACAGTTTTACTTCGTTTACTTGACTGCCCTCTTGTCTTGTCCTATTTGTGCTATTTGTGCTAGTTGTGTTTGTGTCCTTCGTTGCCCTTATGCTGTGTGTTGTCTTTACACTCTTTGTCGCCTGTGTTTTTCGGCCTCATTTTGTGACGGTATTTGAATTCTTTCTATTTCGCCTTTCTCCGTTTCTTCCGTTTCCCACTGTTCTTTGTTTCCATTTTCCTCTTTCATTCTCTTCTCGTAGTCTCTTTCTGCTTTAAATACCGTAAAAGAGTTTAATTCGGTGAAGCAGTTCTCGCAGAAAAATTTTATTCCATTAAACTGCTTTGCGTTCGTTATAAGGGAGATTTTTTCATCTCCCCATTCTAGGCATTTAAAATAAAAAAGTAGGTGACAAAAATCGCACCTCATCGCCTCTGTCTCAGCTGTTGCAGCTTTACAGATACTACAGAGTTCCATGTATGCATTAATTTCCATGTTGGTAAAGTGACTCAAAAAGGGGGTATTATGGGAGGTATTGGGTGGGGGATGACTCAAGCTGTGTGAGGGAAAGAATTTTCCGTTACTCCAGGGTAGGGGATGTGGCACGCTGTATACTTCTCACTGATTGGTCCTCTCGACTGTGGCTGCGGGGGATAATGGGGGGATATTTGCGGGCACTTCAAAAAACAAAACTTTCCTCACAAAGAGACTCGGAAAAATAACAAAAACAAATGTTGTATATATTAATTCACTTTGATTTTATTCACTTTTTTGGTATACGCCGCGATTTTTACTTTTTTAAAAAGAAATACCGCTATGCACTATCAATTAACTCACAATATCGGCACCGTTTAAAACTGATTAACTGCAGGATTTTTACTGTAATATCGCTTTTATTCGGACTTCGATCGAAACACGTGTAACCGCCAAATATATAATAATATATATATATATATATATATATAAACTTTAATTGCAATAACCGCAACAATATAATATTACACCAACCAGCAAGGAAAAATATAAAATTAATTATAAAACTATTTAAAAAGGCTAATTAATTTCGGCTGGTCACAACCAAGCCCTTTTCAAAGCCATAAACTAATTAAAATATCTAAAAAAAAAAAAAATTTATAAAACTTCCGTCCTGCGGAAAAGCTAAGGTTAAAATGACTGAGAAGACATAAACACGGACAGAGAGATGGTAGCTGTCGTACCTCTGGTAGTTGGCAAAGGCAAACTATTGCCCAGATTTAAAACCTTCAAATTGAAAAATCTACAAGTATAAGTAAAAATCAATCCTGTACATCTGGCAGCCGGTCACGACCCGAAATTGCCCTAAAATATTTTAAAATGTTAAAAATAAAACTATCCATACTGTAGGACAACTTAATATTGGAAATGGTGTTTTCTTCCAAAATATAAAATGCCTCGTATATTTGTCTCTGTTCCAGGTCCCTGACCTTTATGATAGGTTTAGAATCCTGGAAGTTAAAAATATGATTATGCTGTTCCCTATGCTGAACTAGGCTGCTATAAGTATTACCCGATCTCAGGTCACGTTTGTGGGAATTAATCCTTCTCTGAAAATCAATTGTCTCGCCGATGCATTTTTGAGGGCAGCCTCCACATGGGATTTCATAAACTACGCCAGAATTGTTGGAAGCTTTAATAATAGGATGACGAATGAACGAAAACAATTTATTTGGCACAGCGGAGACCAACTTAATCTGCTTTGGCAAGAGTGAGGAAAGCCTTTTGTTAATCTCAAAGGGCACTTTCAGGAATGAAACGTCTTTATCCCGGTTCCCAGTTTTGGGAGAAAAGAAAGATCTCCTAGCGGCGAAATGAGCTTTATCGATGAGCAATTTGGAATAACTCAAACATATAAATATACTTTTAATATGTAAAACATTGTAATATATACTCGTATATATTACAATATAAAGAATGTCCTATCGTATTCTGACATGCTTCGGAATGAGTTAAAGCAAGCAATTCGCACAAAACGGAGAGGGAGATTGTCGGAAGGTGTTATTCTGTTACACGACAATGCGCGCCCTGATACTGCTGCACAGAACTAAAAAATGCCTTCAAGAACTTAAATTTGAAGTTCTCGACCATCCAGCATACACTCCAGACCTGTCACCTTCGGATTTTTACCTGTTTGGACCACTAAAAGACGTATTGAGAGGTCAGCGATTCCAAGGCGATGATGACCTGAAGGAGGCGGTGCATGACTGGCTACGCACACAGCCAAAAACATTCTTTTGTGATGGCATTAGGAAGCTTGTAGATCGTTGGACTAAGTGTATTGAGAAACAGGGAGACTATGTTCAGATGTGAAAATGAAAAGTGCGGATACTTATTGAATTACCCTCGTGTGTGTGTATATATTATATATATATATATATATATATATATATATATATATATATGTTACACACAGACCGTGCATGGAACAAGGAACTCTTCTGGGAAATTAAATTTACTATAGTTCGAATAAGTATGATAAATGACAAATACTATAGATTTTCTTTTTTATGAGGGAGGGCCCAACGTGGGCACCGGGTTACTCGCAAAGAGTCCCCAAAATATAACTTCCCTCACCAGCTATCTGCAAAGCAGATAGGATCCAGCTTTGGGACAGGATCTAGGGTTTACAACTACACCTAGCCTACTACATTCAGAACCTCAATATACGCAAGAAACTCGTTGCATTCACGTCGGATTGAATACATCAAAGAAAAAGGGGTAACTATTGTATTTTAAGCCAAAAAACAAAACTTAAACCTCAACCGAGACATTGAGCGTCCACTTTTCAGGGCACAAGCCCTATCATATATATATATATATATATATATATATATATAATTATATATACAAAGGTGTGCAGGACCGAGTTCCAAAAGGACCGAATTCCAGGGACTCGGTCCTTTTTAAGGACCGTGAGCGGGAAAGTCGGTCCCTTTCTCAGTGAGGAGCGACGGTCCATTTTTAAGCAATTCCGGACGGTCTTTTTTAGTGATTTTAGTGTGTTTAGTGATTATTTGAAGTTCTAAAGAAGATGGATCGTTTCCTCCAGAAGACTCAGAAAGAGACTGAGACTGAACTGAAACTTGTTTCAACACCTGGAGGAGACGAAGAATCTACTGATGTTAGTGCTTCAACTTCAAGTCAAGCAACTGGAGCTCCCAGCGGAAGAACTGAACCCGGCAATCCCTGGCCGTACCTGGACAAATACTTTGAATACCTGGGCCCCAAGGGTGAGCAGAACCTGGAGTACAAGTGCTGTGCCTGCCGAACAAGAACATCCTCTCGACAAGCAACAAGAGCCAAAACAACCTCAAGCGACATGTCTCCAGGCGCCACCCTCACGTCCAGAACCAGTTCGACCAGTGCTCAAGCCGAAAAGGTCAGGGCTCAGTGACAGCCATTTTCAAATGCTAGTCTTCTTGAAGGGAAACTCAAGCATTTAACTTAATAACTTTTTTTCATCATTTATGTATTGTATTAATTATAATTTACGTTAATAAAATTAAAGATTTCCGGTGTCTTTAATTTCATTTTTCATTTTAATCAAATTTCTCACTTATATATAAGGACCGAGGACAGAGTCGTTCCTAGGTCCTATCTTCAGAAAGGACCGTGACCGGGACCGTCGGTGCAGTTTGAGGCAAGGACCGGGACCGGGACCGTCGGTCCTTTGAGGCCCGGGTGCCCACCTTTGTATATATATATATATATAAGCAAACAACCACAGGGAAAAGGAAAAAGAAACACGAAATCCGAGCGCTTTCGTGATATATTCACATTTTCAGGGAAAAACAAGAAATAGGCAGATTTTACAAAGTAAATGAGTTAAATACACAAGCGAAAAATTCCCAATCGGCAACTCAATTTAAAAACCATAAAACACTCTAAAGATTTTTTCAATAGATAACTTAATCAGAAGGCTGCTAAATTACTGAATATAAAAGAACTATATAGATGAAATTAGACAATTGACATGTACAGAGAACAAAAATTATTATAACAGTTATTAGAAATAGTATTTAATTAAAGCAGGCAATTAAGTGGCAAGAATTTAATGAAAACAAAAGGAATGGTGCCATCGCCTTACAGAATATTCCAAACTTCTACAAACTCTGAAAATACTCTCCCAATAGCCAACCTGTTCAAAAGTCCAATAAACCACCAAGCACACAAAGATTATATACGAAAGAAATATTACAATTAAAATGCACACATAAGAATGTTAACAGTTCTTAAAATAATATTTAACCAAGGCAAACCGTTAAGGGGCAAGAATGCGGTCAAGAAAACAATAGACCCTACACCAACTTTCTAACAATGTACGAGTCTAATTTATACAGCCCAGGGCTAATATTAAGGACCAAATCAGCATTATTCTTGATCACATTTGATTCAAGTATATTTCTGCTGACAATAGATTTGCTAAACTTTAATTTCGAGGCATTTTTCCAGTCAATAGGATGATTAGTATCTCTTACGTGAATGAAAATGGCGTTAGATTCCTGGCCGATTCTTATACTGTATTGATGCTGCTTAATACATAACTCAAGGGTCTGACCAGTTTGGCCAATGTAAAATTTATTACATATTGTGCATGGAATTTTATATACACAACCCTGTTCACTTAAAGGGGAGTTCTTAATCAATGAATTCTTAATTACATCTAAATTTCTGAACGCAATATTTACGTTAAAAATTCTCAGCAGATTCGGCAGATCAAGGAAATTTTCTCTGAATGGTAACTAAAACATTTTTTGTGTTATAAGGAATCTTGTCCTTTACTTCGTAGAAGGTTTTCTTTGCCATTTTTAAGGATTTATCTATGCAGTTTGGATATTTTAAACCAAACGCAATTTTGTATATTTTACTAATTTCGTCATCAATGAACTCTGGGCTACAAATTCGTAGGCCTCTTAGGAACAAAGTAGAAAGAACGGATCGTTTTACGTTAATGTGGTGAGCAGAATAATAATGTATATAGGAACAATTATTAGTGGGTTTTCTGTAAATATTGTTCTTAAACTTTTTTCCAGACCTATATATTAAAACATCTAAAAAAGGGATCCAAGAATCTTTTTCTATTTCAACTGTAAAATTGATAGAGGGAGTTAAATTATTAAGTTTGGGTAAGAATTCATTGAGATTTAAAGTTACTGGCCAAAGACAAAGAACATCATCTTCATATCTAAACCATGGAACATAATTTGGCAGAATCTTCCTTAATAACTTACTTTCAAAAAACTCCATAAGTTACTTAAAATGGGGGAGAGGGGGTTTCCCATCGCCATACCAAATTTTTGCCTAAAATATTCATTGTTGAACACAAATTTCGAGTCTACTATGCACAGCCAGAGATGGGCAAGATCACCAACTTTGGTGATCTTGAAGATCAAGATCAGATCACCAGAAAAATGTGATCTTGAAGATCAAGATCAGATCACCAGAAAAATGTGATCTTGAAGATCCAGATCAAGATCGTGATCTTGAAGATCACTTTTCAAGATCACTTTTTAAGATCACTTTTATATGAATTGAAAAAAGTTGTACTCTTGTAGAGTAAACAAAAACAAATTATTTTGTTAATCACTCCTGAAAAGTATCACTCCTAATACTCCCCTGAGGGCTGAGGCAATACAAGCATCGCATCCTACCCATGTCACCTGATCTAAACCACGGGGATTGACGATTCCCCTTTCAGTTTTTCAGGTGGTAAACTTAAAACTTAGTATTATCATAACTTATCAGCAAAGAAAAAACTATTAAATGACCTACATATAGTTTTTAGTTCTATTTTTCTCAATTCTCATTTCACCAGGTCCATAACCCATATCAATGAATGGTCAGCATATATAAGTAAGCATTTTTTACATAGAATTTAATTTTACAGTTTACTGCAGTACGCAATTACTGACAATATAAGGGTAAAAACCGCAAGTTAAGAGTGTTAATTTAATGTTCAACCGCTGTAAACATTTGCTTTCAGCAAAACCAATTGTTCAAAGTTACCATCCGAGAGACGACTTCGTTTGAGGCTATGAACCATGCCAGCAAACGAAAACAACCGTTCCACTGGTGCAGAGGAGGTAGCGTGGGTTATACCTCTTGAAGATCTTCTTTATAGCAGGATACCTATCTAAAGAGTCGAGTGCCTTACTGGTGTCCTGCAAATAATTGAGGACTTCCAAGTCTTCCTTGTTGTTAGGAGCAGAGAATGAGCCGTCCATAGTTCTGAAGAAATCGTCTTCAGATGATGAGTCTGAGTTCACGAACTATACCACTGCTGTCAGAATTACAATTTCTTACAGCCATTTGCAGCTTGTGTTTTACTTGAGACTTGATTGCTTCATGATCGCCGAAATTAGGCCCTTGCAACAATGATATCCATCTAAGTTTGAAATACGGATGAGATACTGAGGCCAAAACGGCATCAGTTACCTCGGGGCTCAACGACAAAAAATGACCAAATCTGGCATTGAAGCCAGAGACGACTGCTGCCAGTAATGGCATGCAGTGTCTCAAGCGCAGGTCGTTTGGTTGGATAGGCTCCAATCTTGCGAGGGCATCTTGAGTCACTAGGACTGTTGGAAGAAGACAACCGTAGTAGCATTCTTTCTCTGCCTGTAATTTGTTGAGGGCTGCTGCAATTGGTTTTAGAACAGACAAATATTCTGAAATAAATTCCAATTCATTGTCTTTGAGGATGGGTAGATTCAGTTCTTCAAGAGCTACATTCACGTCGTTCTTATGTTTATATATTTGGCTTAATGAGTCGTACATTGAGTTCCATCGGGTGACGCATGGGTACCTAAATTGGACGCCAGTTATTTCCTGTATTTTTTCTGCTGACTTGGGTTTACCAGCAGCATTCCACAGCGCCGAACATTTTCCCATTGCAGAATGCTTTATCTTCTTTAGTCCAGGTGAATTCAGTCCTTTATCTGCATCAGTTGTTGCTACCAAGTTCAATGTGTGGGAGGCACATCGAATATGGGATGATAGTTTCACTGACTCCTCTCCATGCTCTCCTGAATGTTCAGGAAAGTTGCTGATGATAACCTCTTCATCTGAATCTTTTTCATCATCATCTTCATCTGCATCATCTTCATCAATGTCGTCAGTACGATTCTGAACACGAACACCGAACTCTTTAAAGCATTTCACCATGTTCGATGCATTGTCGGTGACTGTAGATACAACTTTTCTATAAGATAAACCATGCTCCGAGTTGATCCTGTCCAATATTCCAGCAATTTTATCAAAGCTATGTGTTCCACGAAATCTTCGGCATGCCAGTGCAGCTGATCCTCGCGACAAGTCATCATTGATCTGTAATTAAGAATATAAAATCAATGTTTGTATGAACATTTTTTAAGCTTAATTTAATAATATTGGTTAGACACGCACCAGCTAAACTGCGCCACCAAACATTGAAGAGAAGAACTATGTGATATAAAGGAGGCAATTCAGCGATGAGTCGCCTACCATACCACCACATCAGTGACCCATCCCATAAGAGCAAAAATGTGGAAGAGTCCATATTCACAGCCTGTGAATATGGACTCTTCCACATTTTGCTGTGAATCAGACACAATGACAGATGACAGAATCAGTGAATTAGTGTGAAATTACTGTGAATCACAGCAAAATGAAGACTCACCAAATTAATGAATGAGGAACACATGTCGAATAATTGAAAAGATTATACTATAAGTCTATCAGACTATCAGTCTATCACCAATGGTCAATTTATCAATTATATAAAAATAATACACTAAATCAATAGCATACCCAATGCGCAGTGACTCCCATGAAACTGCGGTGATTAGTTGACCATATGTCGCATGTAACACACACATGGTCAACTGCTGCCAGTTTTGCTTGTATGTCTTCCTTCATTGTACTGGTTGTTGTTGCAAGAGATCTAGCCAGGGTGCGTCTAGATGGCACCTGAACAGCCGGGTTGACGTCTGAAAAAAATATTTAAAAATTAAAACAAATACAATAGATTAGCTATGGAAAAAATATCAAAATATTTAGCTAGGCTAGCGATAGTCTAATGTTCATACAAATAATATGATTAATTATTTTAATCAGATATTAGCTATGGAAAAAATAGCAAAATATTTGAGTTATACTAACATGAAAGAAGATCCTTAAATTCATGTAGTTCAACTAGGCTCAATGGTAGGAGCCCATTAGCCACAAGCGAGAGAATCTTCTTTTCAAGGATATCCTTGCATATTGGTGGTCCTGGTTTTTGCTTGGAAATGTGGAACATGCTTAGTGTTGACTGCTTGGCAATTTTGGCAGGGCCAGCATTGCTGCCGCTGGCATCTTCTTCTTTAGCTGGACGCTTGCGAGATTTCTTCTCCGATTCATATTCACCCAAAAGATCCGAATGTAGTTTCTGCACAAGAAAATAAATTATTATCATGCGGAGAGACTTCTTGAACACCCTGTATAATATTTATCAGAGTATCAAACTTCTAGTTGAAATTAATACTTAACAAGATTCTAAAATTTTGTTATCTTTAACTAAAATTATTTTCACCATGATCAGTGCATTTTTATCCTATGTTAAATTGAAAGCCGAATTTCGTCCTTCAGTAACTAAATAGGAGAAATTACAGACATGGATCAGACAGAGAGAAAGACAGATACACCTGGCGTTTTATTATAGTTGGATATCGGCAGTTTTTAATGTAGTTACTAGTCCATAATCTATTAATATCTGAAGTGCACAATATATTCAAATGGACGTCTATGTAAATGTAGCATTAGTCTTGTATGGCACCAGTCACTTAAAATATGACTTGAACCATTATGTTAATGTTGCTACTTACTACTTAGCAGTGGTGGGCACCGTTAACCAAAAAGTTAACTTCGTTAACCGCTAATCCGTTAACCAAAAAGTTAACTTCGTTAACCGTTAATCCGTTAATTCGTTAAACATGTAACGGAAGTTACCGATAAACCGTTAACGTTAACTTTTATTATAAAAAAAATGAAAAACACAATATATATATAATTTAATTTTCCCTCTTCTTCTCGTTCTCCATTTTGTCCATGAGATACATGTTGCCCTTCATGAAAATTAGCATATCAAAGTTTTCACCAGACAGGGATGATCTCTTGGCCCTCAGGATGTCCTTGCCCATAGAGAACAAACGCTCCACTGCAGCACTGGAGGGGATGGCTGTGTTGAACTTGATGAACAAGTCCACCAACACTTGCTCACCCAAGAAGGCAGCATCTGTCAGCAAGTCCTTGGAGTTGGTCTCCAGCCAGGTCTTGACCAAGTTCTGGGCCTTGCCCTTGAGTGACCTGTGGCTTCTGCTGCTCTCTTTTGTCTGGATGACAGCACTGAAGAAGTCATCCTCCTCCTCCTCCTCCTCGTTGTTGCTGCCTCCACTGTTGCTGCCCACTTCGTTGGACTGCTGCTTCATGGCCTCCTCGACTGTACCCTCCATGCTTTTCCTCACCCTGGCGACCTTGGTGTTGTCATACTTGTCCAACCAGATGAGGCGAAACCTGGGATGGAAGGCAGCAGCCAGCTGGCATTCGTCATCCTCCAGGACGGCCCAAACCTTTTGTCGATGCCTGCCAAAAGTGCGTCGACCAAGGCGCTGCAGTAGACGAGGCCCTTGGACTTCAAGTCCTTAAGCCTGAAGATTGTCGCAGCAACTGTTGGCAGCAGAGTCCCAAGGTAGGCTTGTTCCTCCCCCTGGATCTTGTCGAGTGCTTTGGCCACAGGTGACATGATAATTGTTACATATATATTATTGAAAGTGCCTTAAAATGCTCGTGATATTTCTTGAAAGAAGTTGAAACATTCAACTCAAATGGCAAATCTTTCCGCCTGATTTTACAGTCGACCATGTTTTGCTCAAACCAATGCCATAAATAACTACCATATTTGGTAAGACACAAATTGTGGCGACGGAAACAAATATATCGCCTGATTTTGCACTGCGGAAATGGAAATTCGTTCATCACTATTAACAGTGGCGGATTAATTGCGCACCTGCTCAGCACTGAAAAATATAAACTTTTAAACGTTTATTTATGAATTTTTTGGGTTAACGGACTTGAGTTAACGGAAGTTAAATGTAACGGAAGTTAATTAGTCCGATAATGATTTTCAAAGTTAACTTAAAAGTTAAATCGTTAACGAAAAAGTTAACTTCGTTAATTAACGATTAACGGATTAACGGTTTGTGCCCAGCTTTGCTACTTAGTTACTAAGTAGTACTAACCCTGAGGTGCCTCAGAAGATTGCTTGTTGAGTCGAGGCCAGCAGACAGAATTGTAGTTTTCTTTGTACACTGCCTACAAATAACTTTGATACTGTTTCCAGTTTTTTCGACAATTTGAAAATATTTTCCGTTCAATAGCACAGATTGATCCTTATTACCAACATTGTTATCTAAATATATTGAATACTGTTCTGGTGACAACCTAGAATATTTGGTTCCCTTGGGAGCCTGTTGAAGTTGTAAAATTGCACTCATTATTAAAAAATTCAATCTGTAAATAAAATATGTTTAGAATTAATTTATTATGAATACGGACCTATAGGCTATATTTTATGCCTATATATAATAATATATTAATAGAACACTTTTAACATAATTGCACAGTAAATTACACTTTTTACGAGCCTAAATTCCACAGCAACTACACCTTCCATGAGCCCACGCATGACGCAAGTCACCCAACTAACAGAAAACATAAACAGTCGGTGTTGAACAAAGTTGCCACCAGATGTCGCTTGGACAAAAAACAAATGACATTCGCATAGCGGCATATTTAAGAATCTGAAATTAAAAGTGATCTTGAAGTCTAAAGTGATCTTCAAGATCAAGATCACAAGAAATAAAGTGATCTTAGATCAAGATCAAGATCACCATAATAAAAGTGATCTTCAAGATCAAGATCAGATCACGATCTTGATCTTCAAGATCACGATCTGATCTTGAAGATCAAGATCGTGCCCATCTCTGTGCACAGCTTAATTAATTCTATAATTGTAGCCACAGGTAATGGCAAATTATGCTTAACCAGTTCTTCCGAAAGAAACACTAATAGATCCTCCACAGGGACTCTTGTAAATAAAGCGGTAACATCAAAGCTTACCAATCTAAAATTGTAATTGACACTGATACTATTTAATTTTTCCACAAGGTCTACATTATTATTTATGTGTGATCGTGAAATTGTGCCCAGGAGAGGATTAAGAATGGAAACAAGCCATTTGGATAGCTTTATGCGATAGATCCTATAGAGCTAACAATAGGCCTTGCAGGATTATTTGGCTTATGAGTTTTAATCAGGCCATACATATAGGGTAATGACGGTGAAGTATTCAAAAACTGTTTAAGTAATATTTCTTTACCCTTCAAAAGTTGCTTAATTTTCTTGTTAAATGCACTGTTCACAGTTTCAAGGGGATTGTTCCTTAACTTCACATAAGTGTCCGCGTCATTCAAAAGATCACACATTTTTTCTAGGTAAACGTCTTTATTGAGGATCACTAAGGCATTTGATTTATATGTAGATTCTGATCTTTTCTTAAAGCTTCATAAGAGTCGAAAAACCTCTGTGGACAATTTGGAATAGAGAGTTTAGACATGGTACTATATACTAGACCTTTACAAATATTCACATCCTCTATAGGTAAATCATTATAGTTTTCTAAGTTATAGAAAGCCTTAGCTATTTCTACATAGTCCACATCCTTTTTAGCTGCTGAAAAATTTACTCTATATCCAAGAACCGTAACCATATTTTTATTTAACACTTTATCTGATAGATTTATCACAAATCCAGGGTTAGCATCCTTAGTCCAATCACTTTTTTCAATCAGAATTTGTAATTTAATATCCAGTTTCCTTTCCACAACACTACATTCTCGTCTAAGTTTGTTATAACAATAGTCCAGTAACCGCTGTTTCCATTCAGGTGGAATTGCCTTTCAAAACTATATCTTCTCGCCCTGGTAACTTTAAAAGTTTCTTCGACTTCAATCTTAGTAATTTCTATATGCTTCTGCAACAGAGGTTTTTCGACTCTTATGAAGCTTTAAGAAAAGATCAGAATCTACATATAACCAAAGCCGATAATTCAAATGCCTTAGTGATCCTCAATAAAGATGTTTACCTAGAAAAAATGTATGATCTTTTGAATGACGCGGACACTTACGTGAAGTTAAGGAACAATCCCCTTGAAACTGTGAACAGTGCATTTAACAAGAAAATTAAGCAACTTTTGAAGGGTAAAGAAATATTACTTAAACAGTTTTTGAGTACTTCACCGTCATTACCCTATATGTATGGCCTGATTAAAACTCATAAGCCAAATAATCCTGCAAGGCCTATTGTTAGCTCTATAGGATCTATCGCATATAAGCTATCCAAATGGCTTGTTTCCATTCTTAATCCTCTCCTGGGCACAATTTCACGATCACACATAAATAATAATGTAGACCTTGTGGAAAAATTAAATAGTATCAGTGTCAATTACAATTTTAGATTGGTAAGCTTTGATGTTACCGCTTTATTTACAAGAGTCCCGGTGGAGGATCTATTAGTGTTTCTTTCGGAAGAACTGGTTAAGCATAATTTGCCATTACCTGTGGCTACAATTATAGAATTAATTAAGCTGTGCATAGTAGACTCGAAATTTGTGTTCAACAATGAATATTTTAGGCAGAAATTTGGTACGGCGATGGGAAACCCCCTCTCCCCCATTTTAAGTAACTTATGGAGTTTTTTGAAAGTAAGTTATTAAGGAAGATTCTGCCAAATTATGTTCCATGGTTTAGATATGAAGATGATGTTCCTTGTCTTTGGCCAGTAACTTTAAATCTCAATGAATTCTTACCCAAACTTAATAATTTAACTCCCTCTATCAATTTTACAGTTGAAATAGAAAAAGATTCTTGGATCCCTTTTTTAGATGTTTTAATATATAGGTCTGGAAAAAAGTTTAAGAACAATATTTACAGAAAACCCACTAATAATTGTTCCTATATACATTATTATTCTGCTCACCACATTAACGTAAAACGATCCGTTCTTTCTACTTTGTTCCTAAGAGGCCTACGAATTTGTAGCCCAGAGTTCATTGATGACGAAATTAGTAAGATATATAAAATTGCGTTTGATTTAAAATATCCAAAGAACTGCATAGATAAATCCTTAAAAATGGCAAAGAAAACCTTCTACGAAGTAAAGGACACGATTCCTTATAACACAAAAAATGTTTTAGTGTTACCATTCAGAGAAAATTTCCTTGATCTGCCGAATCTGCTGAGGACTTTTAACGTAAATATTGTGTTCAGAAATTTAGATGTAATTAAGAATTCATTGATTAAGAACTCCCCTTTAAGTGAACAGGGTTGTGTATATAAAATTATATGCACAATATGTAATAAATTTTACATTGGCCAAACTGGTCAGACCCTTGAGTTACGTATTAAGCAGCATCAATACAGTATAAGAATCGGCCAGGAATCTATCGCCATTTTCATTCACGTAAGAGATACTAATCATCACAATGACTGGAAAAATGCCTCCAAATTAAAGTTTAGTAAATCTATTGTCAGCAGAAATATACTTGAATCAAATGTGATCAAGAATAATGCTGATTTAGTACTTAATATTAGCCCTGGGCTGTATAAATTAGACTCGTACATAGTTAGAAACTTGGTGTAGGGTCTATTGTTTTCTTGACCGCATTCTTGCCCCTTAACGGTTTGCCTTGGTTAAATATTATTTTAAGGACTGTTAACATTCTTATGTGTGCATTTTAATTGTAATATTTCTTTCGTATATAATCTTTGTGTGCTTGGTGGTTTATTGGACTTTTGAACAGGTTGGCTATTGGGAGAGTATTTTCAGAGTTTGTAGAAGTTTGGAATATTCTGTAAGGCGATGGCACCATTCCTTTTGTTTTCATTAAATTCTTGCCACTTAATTGCCTGCTTTAATTAAATACTATTTCTAATAACTGTTATAATAATTTTTGTTCTCTGTACATGTTAATTGTCTAATTTCATCTATATAGTTCTTTTATATTCAGTAATTTAGCAGCTTCAGATTAAGTTATCTATTGAAAAAATCTTGTGTTTTATGGTTTTTAAATTGAGTTGCCGATTGGGAATTTTTCGCTTGTGTATTTAACTCATTTACTTTGTAAAATCTGCCTATTTCTTGTTTTTCCCTGAAGATGTGAATATACACGAAAGCGCTCGGATTTCGTGTTTCTTTTTCCTTTTTCCTGTGGTTGTTTGCTTATTAATAAGATCATGTGTTGTTCTGTGATTTTAGTGCATATATATATATATATATATATATATAATATATATATATATATACTGCCTTCTAAACACTATATCGTAAAATCACGGTGGAAAATATTTTAATGGCATGCTTCAACAAATTACTGTTTTGATTACAGAGAACATCTCTCCAATAAATATTACAAATTAATTAAATAGCGCGTTCTAGTCTTTAAACATGATGTGGATAAATGCGAAAACGAAATAGTTAGCCCTAATTTAATTTTTATTTTGTTTTAAAAATTATATTAAGGTTTTTATGTTATAGTTTAAGGATAAATTCGTAAATTAAGGTGAAAATTTGTTTTTGCAAACTTATGTTATTATATTCGATTTTTTGTTTAAAAGATCGCCCAACAAACTTCAAATCAAGCTTGTGGTAGTCTTCTACTATGAGAAGCTTTAGTAGTAGCGTTGCTCTTTTTCTGAGACCTTGTTGATCTACTCTCTAGTTCCATAAACGTATTTGCTTGTGCTAATAGCTTTGTCTATTGGGTAGTATTTAGAGACCCCTTTGGTTTATCAGGAGCTGGTAAGTAAAAGCCATGTTTGGTGGCTGTCCATTCTTTTTATGTGGTAACTGGTAGGTATTCGGTATGCTCGTATATTGGCCTTTACATGCATCTGTTTATACACGTTGTGTGTGTGTGTGTAGTAATAGGAAATCTTTGAGCGTATATATATATATATATATATATATAGTCGGGAAGTGTGTGTACGTTTTTAGATCAAATGACTGCTCAGGATCTATGAGTGTGTGTGCGATAATAGGGAATCTATAAGCGTATATATGGTCAGTAAGTGTGTGTGTGTGCTTTTAAAATGGCTGCTCGAAGGTTATTAATACAGTATATACAAGCTATTTATGCCTTCTAAGTCTACTAAGCTAACTGGCGGGTTAAGCCAACTGCCAAATGGCTGATTAAGCCAACTGGCTGAAAGACACCTCTAAGCCCGGCGATGCTACCCTGAACTCCCATTATGCACCTGGATCTTCCAGGTGAAGGATGCTCTGGCTCCTTTCTCTTAGGTTAGGTATACCCCTTTGTGGGATGAGGCCGTCCCAACTTCTCCCCCAAAGAGGTTAGGTGGACTCCCCCAGCTTGCTGGGGGAATCCCCCCCCATTTTTCTGCACCCTGGGAGGGTGGCACTGGGGTGGGGCAGGGGTGGCACCTTGCAACATTTGATCAACATTGCAATTGCTCTGCACTCTAACCTTTTGTGCCCATGCTACTGACTTGAAATTTTAATGAACATTTTTCTTGCTGTTGACATTGTTGAAGAAAGAAAATACCTTCAACATAAGAAAAACCAATTACTTTAAATATTGGTATTTAATTTATGAAACTAAGCTAAAATTATTTTATCGTTTTACTGAGTAATAAAACTTTTTTTTACATCATTTTAGCTATGGGAGACGAGTAACAAATTCTGGTGCTGTATATTGTAGATTGAGCGAAAGAAAAGCATTTAAACAAATATGAAATGTAAAAATATGAAAATTGAAAGTTTTCACATTAGCTTAGTAAAATTTATTAAGCGAATTGATTTTGTTAAAATATAGGCGAAGAATCGGCATCGGTACTTTTTAATGGAATCAGATAAATTTTGGAATCGGTACATTACTATTTAAAAGTTAACAAAACGTTATTTTTAATATGAAAATAAAAACCCACTCTAATAGACAAGAGTTTATTTCCACGACAGTTTCGACGCCCCGAGGAGGATGCCAGTGGGCGTCGAAACTGTCGTGGAAATAAACTCTGTCTATTAGAGTGGGTTTTCATTTTCATATTTTGACCTTCACGTAGAAAAAAAGTGAAGTTTTTTTTTTGCATTTGTTATTTTTAATATTTGGTTGTTTTTTATTTCAAATAATATATAAAGGAATAGAATTTTTATCAGTATTTAATTTTGGTTTCTTTTTCTTTATAATAATTGATTCTCTACTCTATAGTATGATATTAAAAGGTCTTGTTTATTATTAGCTGCAGAAAGCATTTTAAAATCTTTATATTCCAATTTATATTTACATGTATTAGAGTGGCTATGTGGAACTGATAATTCTAAGTTAGAAATAGGTGCTCCTTGTCCTATACCTAACACTTCTATCTAAATCAATTCTTACTTTAAGAAGGCTAAAGTTACAACCTATGTATATTCCGTATTTACAAGAAGGATGCGTAAATTCATAAATTAGCCCAGACTTCACCAAAAGTGGAATTGGATCCTTGAATTTAAAGAAAGACCCAACAGTTAAAGGATTTCCGAAACAAAAAATAAAATCCTTCCATGAAAGAACTCGGTTAAAGTTTTTGAAAGGTCTTTCATTAGTGGAGTATTTAAAGTTCGAAGGTGGGGCATCGATAAATACGTTTTTTCTTTAGAGACAGTAATATAATTGGAGTTTTTGGACGATAAATTGAATTAAGAATTTTAGAGATAATTGAATCCAATAAATCCGTAGGGAATCCATTGTTATTGAAATAAGATTTCAGAAATTTGATTGCGTTATGAAAATTAAAGTGTGTATATATATACACATAGTGTGAGTGTTTTTCTCTTAGAAAGAAAGGTACCGGAACGTCGTTCCGGCGCGTTCTGCCGGAGATAAAAACATGATATATATGAAGTTGATGTAAATTTAGTCAACGAAAACAACTAAATATGTGCCTTGCCTGAAATCAAGCCCGTTAGTCAATAGGACTATAACTAACAACGAAAGTTGTAGCGAAAACTATAAATAATTGAGATGAACAATGCATACAAACACAAGACAAAAATGGACTAAAGACTTAAATTATATTTTCGTTGACGGACTACAAATTGATAATAATGTAAGGCACAGTGAACAATTGCTGACTTAATTTTTTTTTTCAATAATTAATCATTTCCCTTATTCCCTATATATTCCACCCACACCGACTGCTTTTCCATTTTAACGCTTTTTAGCTTGCAAACCGCCTTTTTCACTTCACCCGTGATAATACTCTCCAGCATTCTGTTACAAGTTCTCATACCAAATTTAATTTTGCCATATTTATATTTGCATTCCTCTCATCTCTTCCATCCATTAAGCCCTCGAAATATTCCTTCCATCTATTACGTAGATCTGTATCTGCTAAAGGCGTTCTTCCATTTTCATCCCTTACTCTCAAACTTTCTTAGTTTCATTTCAGCATTCAGCATTTCTTTCCAGAACAGTTTTCTGTTTTCTACATAATTCTCATTCTTCCTCCTTCCGAACTCATTATTTACCCTCTTTCTTCTCTATCACAACTGAGGTGTTGCGAATACTACTGACAAACTCGGCAAAACTATATTTTCGATAAGTGGACTCCAAAATTTTACAAATTAGAACTCACTACAACTTTGCCAAAAATTGGTAGATTTTGATGGGGTTTGTATCATTTTGATCGGAAATGGGTGTAGATTATTGTAATGGTAATAATAACTAGACTGCACTCCGCAAGAGATATTAAACACGCCGAGTTCGTCACTAGTATCCACGTAATTCTCCCACAATCTGCCCTGAACGCATGGTGTTTTCCCCTCTAAAAGGACTTAATTTTGTGAGGACTAGTGACGAATTTGCATCATATATCATTATCCAGTTAAAAAAGTACATCCTGGAGAATATGATTGTATAGAAAACGGATTTTCGCACCCATGTCGAGTTCGTCACTAGTATTCACAACACTTGCCCTGTAACATCCACACTATTCCTGCATTTTACTCTCCACCGCTGCTGCAACTTCGGCATCCCACTGCGCTGTTGTCCGCTTTATCGCATCCCAAACACACTCCTCGCATTCCGAATCAGACATTCTACACATTCCACACCTCACTTGTATCTATTTGATCTGCATCTTTCACACTCAACACTCAATTCATCATGCACCACTCTCTTACTATACTCATCCGCTACCTTATTCCGCCAGCCGCTAACATACTGTCTAGACGTGGTTTCTGGACCTCTTAACTAATTTTCTTTTTGAAATATATTTGGGTGTTGGTTATTCAAATTTCAAGCACTTATACAATTTTTATATAACACTTTCATCTGCAGTGGGTTTTAAACAAAAACAAACAAACAAAACATCTTTATTGCGGATCATTCACAATCCATAGCCACTTAACTTAACATACAAGTACAGACAAGTACAATCTTACGTATACACTGAACTTAATACAAAAATAAGGCCAACATAACCACTTAACCTAGCAAACTGGCATACTGTTTGATTAATTATCTGACAATTTTACAGTATGTATATTGTTATTGCACGAGACATCATTAACTGAAAAAGATCATTTGCATACGTAGAAAATAATTGTAGCTTAATGAAAAAATCAGAGAAATTATGAAAATAAAAAAAAAGAGTTTAATAAAAATGCTGATGAATTATGGGAAGCTGAGTTCGGATATGATTTTGTGGAAACTATATTTTAAATTATTAATTACTGTATACAACAAACAAAACATCTTTGTTGCGGATCACTCACAATCCATAGCCACTTAACCTACATACAAGTACAATCTTATGTATTATACACTGAACGTAATACAAAAATAAGGCCAACATAGTCATTTAACCTAACATACAAATACTAGGGGCACTCAATATATTTTGCCCCACCCTTTTTTCTTAGCTAAATAATAGGCCATGGGGATGAAGTGTCTTTTGGGCCGTAAGTTTGAACTTTCCGCATTTCACATAACCGGATTTTTCCAGTTTGAACCTCCCCTCCTTGTATAAAACCGCTTTTAAACGACTTTGTATAAAACCGATGGATAACGCAGTTTCGAAAATGGCGTTTGACAGTGATGTGCGTCGTAAACAGAGAGCTGTTATCGAGTTCTTAACCGCAGAGAAGGAAACAGCTGGAAATATTCACAAACGTCTACAAAACGTTTGCGGAAATGCTGTTGTTGATCGAAGCACAGTTGGACGCTGGTCTAAACGTGTGAAATCATCGTCGGAGAGAGGGAGAGCCAGCCTCGATGATGAGCCACGCAGCGGTCGCCCGGTATCGGCTGTGACATCTCACACTGTGCAACGTGCTAACAGCATCATTCGATCAAATCGGCGTGTCACATACAAGGAGCTATCACTGGAGCTAGGAATTAGTGAAAGAAGTGTGAATACGATAATTCAGCAACTGGGATACTCAAAAGTGTGTTCACGGTTAGTTCCTCGCCAACTGACTGAAGATCACAAAGTTCAAAGAAGAGAAATTGCTCCTCAGTCGTTGATTTGATACGAGACAGAAGGGATGACTTCCTTTCACGAATTGACTGGAATAAGACTTGGGTACACCACTTTCAACCTGAAACAAAACGCCAATCCATGGAGTGGCATCACGCAGACTCCCACGCAAGAAAAAGTTCAAAATGGCTCTCTTTGCAGGAAAGGTTATAGCTACCATCTTCTGCGACATGGAAGGGATGATTCTGGTGGACATTATGAAGAAAGGACAAACAATCAACTAAGAGGCATATATTGCTACCCTACAGAGACTCCAGAGACGTACAAAGCAAGTTCGACCGGAGAGAAAACTGGAAGACGTCCTTCTTTTGCACGATAACGCAAGACCACACAACAGTTTGCAAACAAGAGAGGCCATCACAAAAATGCGCTTGACTGTGTTACCCCACCCTCCATACAGCCCGGACCTGGCACCTTCAGACTTCCATTTGTTTAGGCCAGGGGTCACCAACCTGGGCGGTAGCGCCCACTAGTGGGCTCACATTAAAGGTAATTAAACATTTATTTCATTATTTATTTTATCGATTATGTTGACTTATTCTTTTTGATCTAAGGTGGGCGATAAGCTTTTTTAATTTTCAAAAAATCGTAAAGGTGGGCGGTGAACAAAAAAAAGGTTGGTGACCCCTGGTTTAGGCCAATGAAGGATGCTATTCGTGGAAGAAAGTTTCAGAGTGACGATGAGGTTGTTGAGGAGGTTAAGAGGTGGCTCCAGCGGAACCCAGCGGACTTTTACCAGCAATGAATAAAGGCCCTTGTTTTGAGGTGGAGGAAAGCCGTAGAAAAGAATGGAGACTATGTGGAAAAATAAAAACTTGTAAAAAAGGTATGCAACTACTTGTGTACAAAATTTCTGGAACTTACAAGGAAACTTGGAAAGAAAAACAAAAGGTGGGGCAAAATATATTGAGTGGCCCTCGTACAATCTTATTATAACACAACTTAATATGCATATATAATCTTTGCATATTACAAAAATAAGGTATTGTAAACAAGCAGTTGTCTGAACCAAGACTGCCATATAGGTGAGAAGTGCACAGTAGGGCGGAGTGAAAAACTCATTTTTCGAATTTTCAAATTGGCTAGTGTGGAAAATGTGTGGAGTAGTGAGGAAATAAGCTGGTATAAATTTAAAATCATAACATTAATATCTTCAGGTGCCACAATGACCTTCAATATTGAAAAAAATTGAAAAAAGCAGATTTTAACCAATAATTACAGAAGAGTCCACGATGCACAATAGACAAGAATTTATTCACACTTGTATAAAAATAGCTCAGTCAACCTTTAAAAAAAGTTTTCTATAGTCAGCTCACTCAGCTGTCACGTGAGTACCTCGGTTCAGTGTAGCTGTCGCTCTCGTAGCAGGTGGGTGTTCTGTTGTTGGCGTTACTCAGATAGTCTAAACTATATTTCTTATATATTTTGCATTTCTGTATTGTGTTGCCCTAAGTTTGCCATGTACTATTAACTGAAATTAACGTATAATTGATATTAGCTCTTTCTTTTTCAGATTTGTATACTTTCAAAATGTCTCGAGTTTGTGCAAAATCAACCAGGGCCTCAACTGAGTGCCCCATGTTTGGTATGGGGGAAGATTTGTGGCACAGGAATCTTCCTACATACGAAGGAGTTTTTAAATATTACTTGTTTGTAAGAAACGATTTGAAACAGAATACTAATAAAGATCCTTCAATATCTCAAATATTAGAACAAGTTGTTGATAAATTGAAAACAATTTGGGAAAGTGCTTCCGTCCCAATTCTGTCAGACAGGCGAATTGAAACAATGTTCAGAAGCTACCACGAAAAGTATCGTGTCATTATGAAGCCATACCAAAGCAGAAAAATTCTGAAGCTTACAAAGCAAAGATTGATATGTTCAAAAAAGAAGCACACACGAAACTTTTTGACGTTGCAGCGTGCAAGTGCAAAGTACTAACACAATGTTCTTGTCCCAAAGAAAAAACGGTTCCAAAGGAAGAAGTGACGTTCCTCTTAGATCAAAGGAGTGAAAGAAAACTGTTTATTGATAGAGTAGATATTACACTCTCAAAGAAAAAAGCATCTACGTTGCTAAGAAAGCAAAAAGAAGCTGTGAGGCTCACCAAAGAATCTTCACAGGAGAAATTGCAGGATACAAATGTTGAATTATCATCATCGACATCAAATAGTGAAAGTGAATCTGGCGAAATATCAGACGATACATTTCCAGAGCCAGTTAGCTCGAAGAGAAAGCTCGAACAACCTGAAGAACAATTATTCAAGAAAAGGAAAACTACAAATCTACCTTCAGTGGCTACTGCTTGTGACAGGACTGCAGTTTCAGATCGAGCTGCAGCATTCATTGTTAGTGCAGTATTGCAAGATATTGGAGAAGTTTCTATTGACAATACATCTGAAGTAGTGGATAGGAGTAAAATCAGAAGAGAAAGACAAAAGAAGAGATCAGAAATTATGAAAGATCAAAATCAGGTCCCAATCAGAGGAATCTATTTTGATGGTCGAAAAGATTCTACACTCTTCCAAGAAAAAAAAGAGTCCAAAGTATATCAGAAGAAGGTAACAGAAGAACATATCACTTTAGTGAGAGAACCTGGTTCAGATTATTTGGGCCATTATTCTGTGAATTCTGGATCAGCTGAAGAAATATGTAAAGGAATGTTTGAGTATATTGGAAATAATGACATGAACCTGGAAAACCTTGTTGCCATTGGATGCGATGGTGCAGCAGTCAACACTGGAGAAAAGGGAGGCGTTATAAGGCTTATAGAATTGAAGCTGAAGAAGCCAGTTCAACATTTAGTGTGCCAGCTCCATGCCAATGAATTGCCATTACGCCATTTAGTTGCAAAGCTGGATGGAAAAACATCTGGCCCCCGCGGATTCACCGGTCCTATTGGCAGGGAATTAGAGAACTGTGAGAGTCTTCCTATTGTCGAGTTTGAAAGGATTGATGCTGAGGAACCAACTGTAGACTGTGAACATCTTAGCACCGACCAAAAATATCTAATTGATATTCATCAGGCCATAACAAAGGGATATTGCTCTCCAGATCTTGCTCATCGTAGTCCAGGCAAAATGGCACATTCACGATGGCTGACTACAGCAAATCGTTTGCTTCGTCTATACGTTTCAACTGTAAGTCCATCTGAGAACCTCTTGAACATTGCTTCTTTTATAATGAAGGTCTACATCCCAATGTGGTTTTCTATTAAGCAAAGTACGTCTTTTGTCAATGGCTCAAAACATGTTTTCAAAACTATTGAACTAACAAGAACACTGAATGACGAAGTAAAGGATATTGTAAACCCTGTCATACAAAGAAATGCATTTTTTGCAAATCCAGAAAATATTCTAGCATCAATGATTCATGATGACCGCAGCGCCATAAGAGAATTAGCGTGGAGGCGAATAAAGAAAGCAAGGCAAACAAACAAGGAAAAAGTTGTGAGGCGTTTCACAGTACCTGTTATTCAATTTGAAGCTACTGATTATACTGATTTAATTAATTGGCAAAAATGCATTGTCACTGAACCACCTGTGACAAGACACCTGACAGAAAATGAGATTGAAGAATTCATAGAAAACAAGAGTACCCCTCCATTCGAGAAATTCCCTTGTCATACACAAGTAGTAGAAAGAATGGTAAAATTAGTGACTGAAGCATCATCAAAAGTATTTGGATTGAACGCGCGAGATGGCTTCATAAGATCAACACTTCAGTCACGTAAAAAAATGCCATCATTCGAAAGTAAAGCTGAATATAAAGTTTAAATAAAACGTTAATAGAAAAAAACATGCGCAAGGATGGGTGGTTGGGAGGGCATGGGTGGAGCTCGACACGCAGCCACCTCCTCGTGGTGAGTTCTGGATTATTTAGATCATTAATCAAAAGAACATTGATCTAAATAAACTAAGAGCTGCGTAATTCAGTAACTATTTTGGTAATTGGAACACTTAATATATAATAATAACAAGTAAGTTTCAGTTATTGTACTAATGCAGAATATAAGAAAATCATTATATTTCACTTTTTTCGACGGCTTTGTGGCACCTGAAGATATAATTTCGCAGGACTAATATTTATGCACAGTCATTATCTATAGCACCCACATATTTTCCGCACTAGCCATATTTGAATTTCGAAAAAAAGTTTAAAAACCTCATTTTCGATCCGCCCTAGTGCACAGTATCTGAAGACAGGACATTGCACAATAACACATTGGAGCTGTTTTGGACCCTTTGAAATTATATATATTCTTCCGGATTAACATTTGGCTGGTAGGTAGGTTACGCGTAGTAAACATAAAACTTAGTATTTTTATATTTTAAAGTAGCTCTATACGTTGAGCAATAATTTTTTATTTTATACTTGTCTTAAAAATGTCGCTTACGAAGCATCCGTGCAATTTCTGCACGTTCAACTTTACGCGGAATATTTACATCGATACTCATGTAAATGGAAATAGTGTTTGTAAATTTTACAATTTAAAGTTATATGTATATTGTTGATGAGTTTGGAGAGTTAAAGAATGTCTTATTTAATTAAGAACTGATGAAAGAAATTTATTTAAAATTTGAAGATAATTTTATTAAAAAGGCTAATATTGAAGTGCAAAAAATCTTAATATAATTAACATAAAAGGTTTCAGATGCTGAGAATAATTTAAAGGAAAGTGAAAACTTAATAGTACTTCGAATTCCTTGGGTGAATTAAACGAGTATTAAACTTGTTCAGGAGAAAGTACAAAAAACTGACGCGAAGGTAGCTGAAATTGCTGGTCAAATTCAATCGAAAATAAATAACGTAACTGATAATTTTATTTTGGTTAAAAACAATGCTAAGCCTAAAAAGGCGTCGAGTTTTCAATTGGAGTGTCGGAATCCATTTTGTCTTTTAGATTCGAAAATGAAACAGTTTTGATAGGTTCACCTATATAGTTAGGCATATGCATACCGAATTTTGTTAGGGAAACTCGGTAAAACAAAAATGAATATGCATACCATGCGCTAAACTCCAGCGTATTGAGAAGGAGATAAAGAATTTAAAAGTACAAACAGTGAATCCGCTTTCAAGTTCTTTCGTTTAATTTTAATAGCAGGACGGAGAATTTGCTCGCAAAGTCCTGAAATTTAATTAGGGCTTTGAAAGAGAGGTCGAATAACATGCTATTTTTGGGATACTTCCTAGAATCTATGGAAATAATAAGTTGTTTAGTAAAGCGATATACTTCAATACAAAATCAGAATCGATGTGCGCATATACGTAAAACGTAGGCAAGACGAAATTATTAAACGGGACTCGTCAGCCGCAGGAAAGCTTAACGCAAATAGAAGAACAAATAGTAACACAGAAAACGGCTTAAAAGTATTGTATTTTAATGCTAAAAGCGTGGGTAATAAATTTAACACAGAGGTTCCCAACCCCGGGGTAAATTACTACATTGGGATAATTTGTCTTTTTTGGTGGGGTAACGGAAGGCTGTTTTCAGAAGTACGTATACTGGACTAGAAATCAATTGTTTGCGTTAGATTTAGAAACAAAAGAGATTTCCCAGCTAAAGGGAAATTAATTTCTTTGCGAGTGAGTCAAGATATGCAGGTCCTATTCTCTTCCAAGGCGCCCTCACCCTTTTGGATCGATCCCCCTCTCCAAATTTCCAACTTTGTCACGAAGAGCACTGGAGTTCTCACTGAGTTTTCTACCACTTACCCTTAAACTAATAAAAGCTGTATGTGTTTATCATTTATTATAGCCTACACCCAGATACTATTTTTTCACTTTGTAGTATAAAATTATAAACTAATAAAAGCTGGGGTAATCGGGGGCATGGAAAGTTTGGTTTTATAGGAAAGTATTATATTAAAGGCTACAAAGTATTTAATAAAGATAGAAAAGATAAACAAGGGTGTGGTTTTTTTTTTACTGCAGAGAATTATGTTTGGCCAGCTCGAAAGACAGTTAATGTTAGCGATCAGTTAGATATAATTATTTTAGAAATTAGCTTCGACTTTAATTTTGGGGTTGTAGTAGACTATTGTATACCCGTTTTAGTCCGGTAGCACAGACCCTGATTTTACTGGAACCCTGCATTGTTTGTTATAAAGCAAATTTTTACATAAGTTATTTTGAAAGCTTATACCACCCCATTCAAGAATCCATCGGGTGTACACCTGACCCCCGCTTGGCTTTTTTAATATGGCTGCCATTTCCCAAGATGGCTGGCGAAACTGAAAAATCCCATATCCTGGTCAATACTTGATGGCATCTCCAGATGCCGATAGAGCTGTTAGTATTGGAAAGACGCAACTGGCACAGTAGGAGTCATCATGGCCACAAGGCTTTTATGGCACCATTTCCAAACATGTCATCACCTTTGCAAGTAAAACGAAACATATCAAGGTGGGTGCCCACTTGGTTATGGACCAAGAAGCGATTTATGCACGCGTCATCGGTTTGCTGATGAGCGAACGCGAACTTGACTTGAACCATGTATTCTCAACAGAGCTTGCGGCATACCCACCCGCACTGTTCCAACCAGATGGCTTAATGAGAACTGCAGCTAAGTCCGCATTGAAGCAGAACTTGGGAGTGGAAACATCCTCTCGAACATGGGATCGATCAACAGTTGTTATCATGGATGTGTCAGCTGTTTTGTGGACAGTCGACTGGCCTGCTAGTGGCACAGTTGCTACATTTATCCAAACTTTCAAAGTATGGCTACCGAAACATCTTTCTCATGCATCTGTAGTACTAGCTTTTGATCGCTACTATGATTTCTCTCCGAAATCAAGCACTCGGGCAATGAGAAGCAAGAGCAGCAGAGTTCACAAGCTGGACCTCAACACCCCATTGCCTACAAGAGACGCTGTTCTCACGTGCACCGCGAACAAGGAGCAACTAAACAGGCTGCTCTGTGAGCAAATCCTTGCTGACAGTGAGTACCTCGCAACTATAACCCAAGACCATGAGCTAGTGCTTGCAGGATGGCAGACCATACCGACTCCCATTGTGCGAGGCAGGAGTCGAGCAGCATTGGAGCTCTCATCATCTCATGAAGAGGCTGACGTGATAATAACACAACACGCTATCGCACAAGCTGAGAAAGATTCTGATGCCCGCATCTCCATCATTTGTGATGACACAGACGTGTTTGCCATGCTGACTCACTTCAGTGCGTGGCAGAAAATCAGTGGACATCCGAGCAACTGTAACCCAGCACAAAGCCATCATCTCACAAATCCTCAAACTACACGTTTTGAGTGGTTGTGACACAGTTGCAGCAATACATGGCGTCGGCAAAGCCACTGCCATTGCCACAGCCAAGAAGGGTCGGAAGCTAGACAAGCTGGGGTCCCTTGATGCATGCTTTGACCATATCTAGAAAGAGGCAACAGCGTTCATTGTTGCATGCTCTGGGGATAAGAAATCCTCATCTCTTACTGAGTGTCGTCAGCGAGTATGGGCTCAGAAGACAGGGAAGTCGGGAACTGCTGCACCCAAACTATGTTCTCTACCACCACCAACTGAAGCTTTCCATCAAAATGTGCTCAGAGCCCACTACACTGTGGCGAACTGGCTCGATGCACTAAAGTGTGACCCACCACCACTTGATCCTGTGCATTATGGGTGGGAGAGAGACGAAACAAACAGAGTTCTCATCCCAAAAACAGTTGGTGAAGGAGTGTGCTTAGCACCAGACGAAGTTCTGAAGCTAATCAGATGTGGGTGTGAATCACAATCAGCATTCAGGGGGAGTCGCTGCGGCTGCATGGGACGCGGAATCCCTTGCACAATGTTCTGTGCATGTGGCAGCGGCTTGGATTGCAACAATCCATTGACCCAAAACGCAAACGAAGAGCAGACTGATGATCCTGACGATCCTGACACAACCATGTCTTTTGATATTTGCCCCCAATAAATGGTTACCTAATGTGAATAACTGCGTCAAAGTTGTCAATGCCAATCCCCCAGCTAGGTGTGAGCTTTGTTTTGCTTACGAGGTCATATCTTGTAGCTTTGCAACCTTCCATAGAATGCATGTGCCCTGCACTTCAGCATAAATTGTGGTTTATATCCGGATATCCATATCCATATAATGTGGGTTATGTCATTTAAGCATTATGATCTGGTTTTATCTGCAGAAAAGATGGTGAGTGTTCAGCAGTTAGCTATCTTGTAGAAATTGTCACTGAAATAAAGCAAATACAGTGATGTCAACTGTGGCATTATCATATTTTAAGGCCAAACTTTAACCTCAAATGACCTTGACTTGACCCATGGAGTTGCAAAATGATATCCTACTGTTATCATGTGCCTATAGAACTACTCAGTCTCGCCCAAAACCATAAAACGACAGTAAGATCACCAAAATATCTCCACGACTGCCCGGGATATGGGATATTCCTTATTTCGGGGGGCGTTTGACCTCCAATGACCTTGAGTATTGACGAATGTGGGTCAAAACACTCCCAAAGCATCTGCAACCCCTCCAGATCGACTCATCATCCTAAAAACCCCTAGAAATGACACCAAGATCATCAAAATCCATCAAGTATTGACCAGGATATGGGATTTTTCAGTTTCACCGGCCATCTTGGAAAATGGCGGCCATATTGAAAAAGCCAAGCGGGGGTCAGGTGTACACCCGATGGATTCTTGAATGGGGTGGTATAAGCTTTCAAAATATGTCAAGATTTGCTTTATAACAAACAATGCAGAGTTCCCACCCCGTGCAACCGGCCTATTGGGGATAATCAAAGCACAACTAATTTTAGGATACTTCAATTAGTAGGTTAAGGTAATACATCTAACTTTTATAGCTGACAAAGGACACTGACTAGCGATTGGCTGAATACATCGCGAAGATAAACAAATGTATTTTAGCGTCAGAGTAGGTTTGAGAACATTCTAAGACACATGGACTGTTCTGTAATACACAACATATACCACCTTCACAAGAAGTAGAATTAGACGTCGAATTGTGTAAGGAATAAGGAATATTATCAGTGAGGATTTTAACTGCCCAAGCATTAATTTTAAAATTTTAAACAGCGATGCTGAGGTTAAATGTTTAGTAGATTTTTTGACAAGATAATTTTCTTTTTGAGAAAGTATTGAAGCCTACGTGTAGTGAGAATTCTTTAGATTTAGTTATAACTACAAGTGAAAATTTAGTTCAGAATGTAGACATTGGAAAAAGTTTAGGTAATAGCGATCATAACATGATACGTTTTGCGGTTGTTAAAACTTCTAGAGAATTAAATAACTTCAGATGCCTAACTTTAGGAGAGCAAATTTCGTTGATTTTAGATCTTCGTTAAATTTAATAAACCGGGATGAACCGTTACCAGTAGATATTAGTAGTATGACCTCAAAATGTTAGAGTGCAATGCAATTGCAAATGTTGATCAATGAGTAACAGTACCAACCCCCCTTGTTGCAAGACCCCGACCCCTAGTGCCAACCCCATGGTGCCAAAAAAAATGGGAGGAACTCTGGGGGAGTCCACCTAGCCTCTTTGGGGGAGAAGCGGGGACGGCCTCACCCCCCAAAGGGGTATACCTAACCTAAGAGAGAAAGGAGGAGAGAGGTGTTCGCTTGGCTGCTGCCAAGCGCATATTGAAAGTTCATCCCAGCGCTTGCTGTCTTATAAGGTCCTAATCCGCCAGTTGGCGTAGAAGCCAGTGCCTCCAGGCATTATCAGCCAGTTGGCACAGTGTATACATCATTTGGACAGCCAAAAAACGCATACAAATGCACGTACACTCCCGACTATACGCCCATAAAGTATTACACACACAACTATATGCACGATTATATGCGCCGGGTTCGAGACCCGGTGACGGAGCGCAGCAATCCTTCCACACAAAATGGGTGGTAGATAAATGGGAACCCTGGGTATCCTAGGGGTTAAGACGCTGGATTCCCCGTTAAACTGTAGGTCTAAGTTGGAGTGTAAAGCTTGATCTTTGTCAGAATGAACAATTCGGGCGGAAGCTATCGAACGCAAAGGAAAGCCTATATATGTACAGTTCTGGAAAGAAGTTTATTTACAAAATTCTGAAAACTATAAAAAATTAGTACGCATACACAAAAACATCCAAAATTTATAATTAGCAATCGCGTCAAATTGTATTAATTCACATTTATTCCATTTATTATATAACTCGAACAAATCTCTAGGATTTTATAGCATATTTATGCCTAATTTCTGAATATACAGGGGCGGAATAAGACGGTTTACCGAGAATAACGGAATCACCTTGTGAAAAATAATATCATTTACTACAGAAATTACTAATTAGTACAAGAAGACTTAAAAATTTTGGGACTAACTGGAATTCACATGGAATATATATGATCAAAAAAATAAATAAAAAATAATAGCATAAAAAATACGAACGAGGAATATATATATATATATATATATATTCAAAAAATAATATACAAAACGACGGAGTATAATCATCAACATATTACTACAGGAGAAGTATATATATATATATATATATATATATATATATTATATAGTTATACTAAATAATTATATTGAAAATAAAAATACTAATATATATATATATATATATATATATATACACACTTATTAAAGATTTATTCATTAAAATAAAATTTGAAACACCTTATTCTACCATCTGAGTTTTAACATGGCTCCTGGATGACGGAAAGCGATAGATAATATCGATTTTTAAAATCTCAATAAAAGTTATTTTAGATGGGACGTAAATCCTGTCATATAACGTAAACCTTGTCATCATGGACAATCTATGGGCATTTATCGTACGTGATCTATAGACATCATAAAGATTAAACTCACACGTTTATGATACAGCCATCCGTCACGGCCAATTAATTTTTCCAAATTTATTTTAGATGGGCCACCATAAACTTAAACCAATTTCCAAATTTATTTTCTCTGGATACCATAAACTTTAAACCTACGAGAATTGTCTCGCCTTCACGGGCAGTTAATTTTTCCAAATTTATTTTAGATGGACCAACATAAACTTAAACCGATTTCCAAATTTATTTTCCAACCTCGTTAAGCCCCTTATATATAAAAGGGTGCTTATTATATGTTCAAATCTCCCTTCTCCCACCCGTCTCATCGGCGCCCCAGTAAAACAAGATTTATTTTCCAAACAAAGCGATTCTCTCTCTCCACGGCTCTGGAAGAAATCTATGGAACGAGCAAGATATATTTGACACGCCCATATTTCACGGGACAGCCAATCACAATCCTGTGGGCGGAGCCCCAGAACCTCTGGTTGGTGGATGGCATCACTCACACGTTATGCCCCACCCAAATTTCACCGATAGCCAATAGGAAACTCGCGATTCGGGTATTGTGGGTGTTCACAATTAGACCCCGTCTATAAAAGGAAGCATTTTCATCACAGGAATCCACATCAGTTGTTTTTATCCATCAGTGCTATAGAAATATCTCGCAATGACTCAATCACAGCAGCTTTACATCTCCCCAGAATTGTTTGAAGATAAAGATTTCTACGCAGAGGCATCGCTCGTAATTTTCGCAGCTGCAGACCGGAACGATCTTCTCTCCACACAAAGCATTGCAGAAGTTTGCGACGGAGTGCAAGAACTGAACATTGAAGACATTAAAATGTAAGTAATTAATTTAATTTGTGATTCAGGCTGTATACATCGTTTCATTCAGTACCAGTGTTAAATAATTTATCACCCCATCTCGTTTATAATTTATTTAGTAATCTCATTTTATCTTTTTATTTCGGGTTTTTCTTGTTTTTCTACATCGAAAAAAATATTCCCAGGACTCTTTCTCGTTTATAATAATATAACCTAACCTAGCCTAGCCGGGTATAATATAACCTAATATAACCTAATCTAACCGGGCATGATATAACCTAACTTAACCTGACCTAGCATAGCATAGCCGCGCATATAACCTAATCTAGCACAACTGAACCTAACCTGAACTAATTTAATAATCCGAAACTTGTATCCGTACTCGATAGAGGTGTGATATTTTTTATGATAATACGCAAATTTAGTGAACGCTACTTCGTAAGATCTTAATGGAGGACTCTATCTCGTTTATAATTTATTTAGCAATCTCATTTTATCCTTTTATTTCGGGTTTTTCTTGTTTTTCTACATCGAAAAAATTATTCCCAGGACTCTTTCTTGTTTATAATATTATAACCTAACCTAGCATAGCATAACCGGGTATAATATAACCTAACCTAACCTAAATATATATATACAGGGTGATTCAGGAAAGAGTACATTAAATTGGAGGATGAAATCCTTGGATAATTCTAAACCACAATGTCTCTATGGTAAAATGTCAGATTTTGCATAGTTTCCATGTTACAATACATTTAAGATGTTGTATTAATGAGAGTGAATATGAAGTGAAACCCCCGTAGGTTTTTGTAATCATTTATTCACAGATCTCTACAGTGTGACCCCTCTTTGTTACAACCTAAAGGAAATGTTCAAAGTTGCCCCCTTTTGCCTCAATGCAGGCCTGTACACGTCGTACCATTGAATATCTGACGCGTTCCAGAATGCCTGGACTATGTTTAATTTGCATCAAGGGAATATCTGGATACTGATTATCCCAACAGGTGGATAGGGCGTGGGGCCCCGTTCCCTGGCCACCCCGCTCCCCAGGTCTTAACCCTTTGGATTTCTACCTGTGGGGCATTTAAAGACGTTGGTGTATGATACAGAGGTTCAAACAAGAGAGAAATTATGGCCACGTGTTCGTGACAGGTGCGAGCAAATTAAACATAGTCCAGGCATTCTGGAACGCGTCAGACATTCAATGGTACGACGTGTACAGGCCTGCATTGAGGCAGAAGGGGGCAACTTTGAACATTTCCTTTAGGTTGTAACAAAGAGGGGTCACACTGTAGAGATCTGTGAATAAATGATTACAAAAACCTACGGGGTTTCACTTCATATTCACTCTCATTAATACAACATCTTAAATGTATTGTAACATGGAAACTATGCAGAATCTGACATTTTCCCATAGAGACATTGTGGTTTAGAATTATCCAAGGATTTCAGCCTCCAATTTAATGTACTCTTTGCTGAATCACCCTGTGTATATGTATATATATATATATATATATATATATATATATAGAGAGATGTACCTCTTTAATATATATATATATATATATATATATATATATATATATATATGAGAGATGTACCTCTAATTAAACTTTAATTTAATTTAACTTTAAAAAAGATTCAGTATGAACTAATCATGTTAATTTCTCCTTAAAGGACCGATGCAGAACTTGACCGTGTTATAGCAGCTTTTCGCGACAACTTTGATGAAAGGCGAATAAATGATTTGGAGGCTTCACCGCACAGCCAACCCAGTGATATGAATACCGGGTTCGAGGTATTGGCTCACTTCAGGTCCGACGAATGCCAGCTCATCGAGGAACTAATGTAAGTTTTTTTGTGGTTAAGAACAAAACACTATTTTTACTTAATTTATTAAATGGTAGAAAGCATGTTTTAGTACAATTCGGCTTACAGAACTAGCGTCCATTAAATAAGACTAACATTAATGGAGACATTTTACAGTTACAATTGTGTATATACAAACGTAAAACTTTACACAATATTGTTACAATTATATATATATACACACGTAAAATCGAATAATTTTTAAAAATTTATAAATCCCTTCCCACCTGACATGTGCAGGAGAAATGAAAGGCAATACATGCCACAAATATTGCTAAAATATCCTTGGAAGTGGTAAAGATTCCAGACAATTTCAGGGACATGAAGCTGTTCGATAAATTGTACGACAACAGGGTCACTCCAGGGCTGAGTGCCAAGTGAATCAAAATAATACATTCTTTCCCTTTTTTAAAATAGATTGCAAACCAATAAACCCCCTCACCACCCACAATGTCGGTGTTGACGATAAGGCTATACCAATCTCTCGGAGTTGGCAATTTCAATATTTTATTCTTCGCAAACACCGATAAATTTGGAGCGTGTGATTCGGTCACTTTTCATTACCCTCTCGAGTGTATTTGCGTCCATTTTAAAAGTATGTGACAACGTTCCTGAAAGGGTCAATTTCTAGTAGAGCCTGTAATTCGAAGTACACGAGTACACTAATAGGCGCGTCTATAGGGTTGGCGAATTCCAATCTGACTGAGATGTTCCCACTTTGTTGTGGTCTTAAGTGTGCATTTATACCAGCAGATAAGTCAGGGGCAATATGAAATGAGTTAAGGTTAAATTCTTCGACAAATTCTTTCTGCGTTACGCCAAACCCAAGCTCGTCACAGGCACTGGCATTATGGGACAGATTACTATGAGCTCTCGCGCAGAGCGGGAACACAGCATCTGATGAGTAGTCCGTAACCACAGTCCCCCAATGCAACGCCATTTACGTATAGTTATATTTTTAAGGCCGAAATTCTCGAATTTAAAGGCGCTCTTTTTATATTTTCCATTCGTCGACGCGTGATCCTGCATTCCAATTAATATCCTTTTAGGTAGAACTCCAAGGGCCACGTTTTCTAGCTGCTTCGAGGCCAACCCTGCGGACACCGTGTACAGCTTGATCTGTACTCTCCTAATTGGGTATTTTGCTGTTGCGTGTATTAAATTTCTTTCAATTTCTACATATTTCGGGGAACTTAATTTCACTCGCCGTACACGTAAATGTTTCCACGATGTGAATCACAACGGGTTGTGCGCCTTCTTCTTGAAAGGGCCCAGATTTATGCAGATCTCAGGAATCGTGCGGATGAATTTTAGTTTCAGGTCGACGCCGTTCATAAGCAGTTTCTCCAGGAACGTGAAGTCGTCTGTATGAAGACGCCCAAAACATTCGTATATCTTTTTTTTTAGAATTTCTAAATTTATCCTTTATACTACTTTCATCTTTAGTCTGATAATAGCCCTCCGCGGTTAAAAATATGTCCTTCGCCTCCTTTGAAAAGTTGAGGACATTTTCCAGATAGGCTCGTAGGTAATAACCCGTTCCTGCCGAGATGTTAACCTGATATAAATACACCTCACATTGGCTGAATATGGAATGTAGAAAGTTAGTTTCAGGGTATGCAGAGTAACTATCATCGCAGTCCGTTCCATCTGAATGGGCTATACGCAGTTTAGCGTACATGTGCATGCAGCTCGGATCAAAAAAGTATGGGCCTGAGCTGGGTATCACGAATTCTATAGGGGCACTCGGTGAACATTAATTGTGTTTAATGGGTTAATTGTAATAAAGTCGCTATGCTCAAAAGAAACCTGAGTAGGGGGCATATCAAAGAGGGACAGTACCGATTTACAACATTGTGCACTACACGGATGGATGAAACGTGCCATAACGAGGCAGAAATAGTACCACCTCTCTCAACAAGTAGTAATCAGCCTATGATTCGTGAGAGTAGTATCCTCAGCTTATATCAGTTAAAAAATGATCAGTCAAAGGCTTCATACGCTTAGAACACTTCTTTTTTGATGTCCTTTCACGTTTAGCGCCAAGTGTTGATAACCCCTTCTTCCTGCCAGCCCTCTTCTTCTTCTTTCCGCTACCACGCATTTTTCTCTTTGCATCTTTCATGATTTCGTCCTGTGTACGTTTTAAATGTTTTTTTAGAGCTTCTTCAGATTTAGTTCGACCCATTATGTTTTCTACCGCGTTAAAACCTGATTGTAACGCCTTCCTCCCGAGGTATCTAGGCTCCCTCTTCAACAGTGGGACAGCGGTGCGTAGTATGGTTGAAAAAATGGATCCAAGCCCACTCCCACGCTGATATCTCACCCCTCGATAGACTGTGAAAGGCCTTCGGGTCATTACAACTGAAAGTGACGAAAGTATAGTTTCCCTGTTAAGCTCCAATCACCGAATGGGAAATTTTTTCCTTCAATCGTTCTTATATATATCGAGATATTCGTTAATAGATTAGTCGCAACATTCACATATGAGGCTCTTTGGAGAGCTGCAGTATATCGACCCTCGGCCACAATTGTGAACAGCTCTCTTTAATATTTATACTAAGCGTTGATTTTAACTTCAACGTGCATGCAGGTGTGTCTATGTTTACGACTTCAAAAAAGTAAATCGGTTGTCAGGTGCGACTTTTTAAGACTCTTGTTTCATCCCGTCACGCTGTCCACGGCTGTGTCATAATACCCGATTCCTAATGTTACATTTGTACTATAGTACTGTACCTCACCGAACAGGAATGATTGCATAGTGTTGTCTAAGGTTATGCCTAATTTTTCACACTCATCAATTCTTCTAAGGATCAGAAATATGATTTGCTCATTTTCAAGATTTAAAAATTTGGTAGCTAGCTGGAATTCATAAACACCAACTTCGTACGAATCACGTTCCAACTCAATGGGCCCATGGAGTTCTGTTACAAAGTTGGCCAGGGTGTTCTTAGGATGTATAGACAGAGAAGAGGACGGGAGTGTGACAGAAGTGGCTAGGCGCCATGTTGCATACTATTTAAGCTTCATTATTGCAGCAGCTTTTATATAGGTGTTGAAGCTTTCTGGGTAACCTAGTCATTTCACCAGGCAAATTTTTCTCTTTCCTGAACCTTTGCTGCTTAAAAATTTTCAATTTTATACACTTTTCCCTAAATTAAATGTAACTTTCTGCAACTCCTCACGCAAAAGCCTCCTGCGATTTCTTCCCCATTCAAGTCTTCAACGTAATACATCATTATCTCGCCTTTAGGTCTCATAGCACTAACTTTAAAAATCTGACGTGTCCGTCCTTGCTCAAATCCTTCGCGAATTTATTTCTCGAACGTGATAGCCTTACATAATGACTGATTATGAAATGTGTAGTGTGGTGGTGGTGCTCCATCTCTTCTCACATCTGTGCCGTACCTCTCTAAAACTTCATTAGGTGTTGTGCCAATCGTACGGTGATGTGAACAGTTGTATGACGAGGCCAATGCTCCCAGAATGTTTATATATCTGCATGTGTTTTTATGTGTAAAATAGCGATGCATGCGTTCCTTTATGGTACGTTGAACTCTTTCAGCTAAAGAGGCCTTATGTATAGAACTGCTAGTGTAGTAACTGATATTAAACTCTGTCAGCATGTTCTGAAAAGCTCGGCCAATAAATTCTTTCCCCAAATCCGTACAAAAATAGTCAGGAACCCTGTCTTCTTTCAATATCAACATTTTGGTCGCTTAGCAACTGTTTCAGGCGATTTATTTTTCAGAGGAATTAACCACAGATATCTAGAGAATACATCTATTATGAATAGGATATAGCGGTATCCATCGTTATACATTGAATATCTTTGCATGTCTGTTAAATCCGCTTGCCAAATAGAGTCAATCAATGCCGCTGTTGTCTTGGCCGTTTTAAACCTTTTTCTCACCGGTTTATGAAGTGTATAAGCATCCTGCTCCTGCAAAAACCTCTCAACATCTTTTTTCCCTACTCCATCATTGTCTATTAACGTCGCCATAGGAGGCGGGGTTAGAAATGTCATAATAACGTTTTCTTAATATGTTAGCCATTTGCATATTTTAGAGACACGTGGATAAGGTTGGGCGTTTCGGCTCTTCTTTCTCCTCTTCAGAGATGCTATTCCTGGGGGTCATGGCGTATTCAGTTGCCACACATGCGAGACTTGATCCAAGTCTTTTAACCTATTCAGATTTCCTATCAATGTTTTGGGGACATTTATTTGTTGCAGTCTTGTCTTAATATCCTTCCATCCTGTTGGTGATGGCCTGTCCCACTTTCACACCAGATCACGGACAATGTCGACGTTATTGGATCCCTATACCCTTGTTCCTTCAACAATGACCTCGCCTGTATCGGTCCACTGTATGATGGGGTCCTCATTCAATAGATTATAAAGACTTAAGCCTCTATTCCTCAATGTGTGTGGGAGACTGCTTTTTAACACAAGCTCGATGTGCTGCGTTCCGTTATTCTTTGGCTGGTCATCTCTAACGTCGTGCCCAGGTCCTATGTCGCCATGCTCAGCATTGCTAGCGCTGTGCCTAATAACCACGGGGATCTCTGTCGGATTCTTATAATCTTCGTACTCGTGAAGAAATTTCTGCAGAGCCTCTTGGTACAAGATCCTTTTTTCATCAGGTGACTTTTCACTTTTTAATAGGGCTAACAAATCACTTTCCATTCTTTAAAGCCTACTTTTACGGGGTTCTAAAACCGTGTCTGGAATCTTTGAACTTTGCAATGAAGCATACACCTCGTGCGGAATCACTACCACTTTCTTCATTATATCATATTAATCTAGTCAGTAAAGGTCCTAAAACTGACAATAAGATAGGGAGGAATGATCCCCCTCTTTGTACAATAATTCGCTTTTTCTTCCCCACAGTTTAACTTTTAAGAGCGAGCGTACGTATTGTTCTTGTAACGACGTAAGCGAGACTTCTGAGGGGGTTTCATTGGCACATTACATTTTGTAACATTAAGACAGATTTCACAGATGCATTTTAAAAAGATGGAGTCGATATTTTTAACAAACATCTGTTGCAGTGCCCGGGGCAATCGTTCATAGATTTTTATTAATTCACGATATTTCTTCAGCCTATCTGTCATTCTGGAATATACACCGTTTCAGGATCGTTTGGGAATATATTCGTTCTTAGAAGCACCCTAAACGTGTTTCGCGGGTGAAGGTCACAAAGCAAATATTCGTAACGCTGAGTTGTGGCTTCTTCATAAACCTCCAAAAGCTCCTTACGCTGATTTTCGGGAACATTTGATTGGCTAATACCCCAATTTCTGACACATCTCTACGTTGTGCGAATAAGACTAGATATTGTGTATTTAACGACACATCGCGCATGTATCTATTTTTGAAAAATAGATTCTGATTGACGAAGAATACGCTTATGTTAAGATGGTGGGAGAACACTGTAAATGTCTCGGCAAACGTTTTATCCATTTCCAACATGAGATCGTCAATTACAGTGACTATGCTTATTTCCCTTTAACGAATTAACGTCATATAGACCTTTGTGGAACAAAATATCATCTTGGTACTTGTTGAACTGATTGATACGTCGAATAGCGCCATATTACTTTATGCACAAATTTTGAGAACATCTCTCCTTTATCTTTAAACCACATCCTGTAGGGCCAGATATAATTCATGTGGAGGGGTTTGTGAACCTGAATTTTTCTACAGACTCCATCTCTAACATGTGACACCCCTAAGTGGGTCATTTACAAAATATAACAAAATTTAAGTCCTGCTCCTTATATTCTTGTTTTTCTTCTTCCACAGAACCGTGAATGACGACGATGTACAGCCCCCCATCATCGATATTACAGATGACCCCGATGACCGTGTAGCTACAGACTCCACCCCCGCTGACGAACCCTCACCAGCGATACCTGTACCACGCGGCAATTCAAAGCGGAAGCATGATGAAGAACCCTCCACGTCAGGTATTGCCACACCTTATACTCTTAATTTCAATTCTCAGGCTATTTACAGGAAGCATATAAACGTCGATCGTGGTTGCGGCTTTATAGCAATAGTCTTAGCTCATATGTTCACTGTACTAAATACAGTCGAGTCGTGTATAATATCTGGCTACCTACGGTTGTGCAGCGTGCCCGTAAACTGGCTTCAGATTGTAAGTTTGAGTTTGAGTGTAATATGGGCCGTGAAGAGCTGATAAGGGTCGAGCAGGAAATGAATGTTCGTATAGTCGTATTTGGAATGGATGATCGTCGTAGGACTGTGTGTTTTTAAAAGCTGTGTGAAAGATCGTACAAGACCTCCACTTATTTTAGGATTGTCAGGAACATCATATCTCCCCATCCGTAATATAAGGACTCTCTACGCTAGTTATGATAAAAGTCGAAAATATGGAAGGCATCATGATTTGTGTAAGGGATGTCTCGAGTTTGGGGATGAGAGAGTGAAATATTGTAAGGAGTGCTACATGGTATGTGAGCAGTGTAAAAGCCCCAAATGTGAAAGTCGTGTAGTTGAAGCTGAGAAGAGGGAATGTAATGTGTGCAGACGTACATTTTTCAATAATAAATGCTTTGAGCTCCATAAATCAATGGGTACTTGCAGGAAAATAAGAATCTGTGAATGTGGCATGTTTCATATGATGGATAACTGGGGTATGTTTGTGGATAAATGCGATGAAATTCACTGTTCTACATGTCACGAAATATATAAGGCGGATGGAGTGAAGCATGTATGTTATATGAAAGATGCTAAGCCTAAAAATAGCCCTTGTATAACCGTGTACTACGATATAGAAACATACATGAACGCTAAAACCAAAGAGGTTATTCCACATTTACTCGTAAGTCAGACTATCTGTGATGATTGCATGGATGTCGAGTGTGATGAGTGTCACAAGTGTGGTAAACGGACAAACGTTTTTAAAACGATTGCACACGACAGCCCTGTGAAACTCTTTGTATCCTATATTGTCAAGTTAACGGACAAGTTAAAAAAATTGTCTGTGTATATTCTTGCTCATAACGGAGCAAAATTTGACACACAGTTCCTTTAGTATAAGGAGTTGCTTGAACACGAGTCATCGGAGATATTTACAAGCGACCCCTTGAAAAGAGGTAACAAACTAATACAAATGCAGATAAGAGGTAATGTACAGTTTAAAGACACCCTGCCGTTCACACCTTGTAAATTAGCCAAGCTAAGCCACATAATGGGCGTAGCCGCCGAAGTTTCAAAAAGGTATTTTCCTTACACATTCTTCATTAACGAAACTTTGAACTACGTAGGACTGCCTACCCCCAAACATTACTTTAACTACACCAGCATGTTGATAGTGAGCGTGAAGATTTTGACCGCTACTACTACAGTTTTAATGAAACTATTCCATACAATATAGCTGATGAATGTGAGCTTTATTGCGTGAATGATGTGCGCGTGCTTAGAGTATATTTCCAGGCCTTTAGAAAGATGTACATAAGCCGTTTCAAATGCGATCCGCTGCAAGTCGCAACCACGATCGCCTCATTATGTTTTACGGTGTTCAAAAATAACTTCATGCCTAAAGACACTTTAGCAGTCATTCACAGAAACAATCCCAGCAGTTATGGGCACAAGGCTATTTACTGACTCATACACCTACAGCAACAGACCGGAGCATACATAAAACACGCCCGCAACAAGGGGGAAGTACCCATTAAGGTCAATGGTCATGTTTTTTGGGTTGATGGTCTAAGTGAGGATCCAACCACTGGTGAGAAAACTGTGTACTCCTTTAACGGCTGCTGGTGGCATGGATGCTCACGCCCTGAGTGTGCCGTCACAGGGGACCTCCATGGAAGATCCCCCGCCGACAGCCTCGCATGGACCGTAACCGCGATCAACTTATAGGTTCCAAGTTCACTCAAAAGATGGTGTGGGAGCATGAGTATGATGCACGGATGGAAACAGATGGTCAGTACCGTGAAGAAATAAGGGCCATCAAACGTTCAGTGGTGTTGGACCCCCTTAAATGCGGTGACAGCTTGTTTGGAGGGCGTACAAACCCATTCTAACTATACTTTCCGCCTACGGAGGGCGTAAAACTCCATTACTACTTCTATTCTTTATATCCCTACGTGATGAAGAACAATCCGTACCCCGTAGGTGCGCCTGAAAAACTGGAGCTCTACTTTGGACTCTCTTTCATAGACGTGCACCCCCCTCGCAATTTATGGATGCCGATCTTACCCGTCGTTATAGATCACAAGCTTATGTTTCCCCTGTGCGTGAAGTGCGCTGAGGAGAACAACGGTGATTGTAATCATACAACCAACCAGCGTAAGATCAGAGGTGTATATACAAGCCCTGAGCTGGACCTAGCCGTTCGCCATGGGTACAAAATATTGAAGATACATGAGGTGTGGAGGTTTCAGAAGCTACCCAACCTTTTCACGCCGTATATAAACGCTTTTTTGAAGGATAAGGTAGAACCATCGGTAGATCCGCGAGGAGTTGATACCGAAGATGGAAAAAACAGCTTATATTCAGCGTTACCGTGCCCATGAAGGTATACAGCTTGACCCTTCCCAAATTGTTAAGAATCCTGGCAAGCGCTTTAGTGCAAAGTTGTGTCTAAACATTCTTTGGGGGAAATTTGCACAGAATACCAGCAAAGGGAATGTTCATTTGGCACAAAGTTATAGTGAAGTCTGGGATTATACCAACGCTCCCGATAAAGAGGTTATGGAGATCGTGAATGGGGGTAATACTTACATAATAAAGTACATCACCGAACTGGCCACAGACACCTCACGGGTTACAGACATACCTGTAGCAAGCTTCACAACGGCCTACGCCCGCATCAAGCTTCGGGGACTACTGCACTCTCTTGGGCGGAGGGTACTGTACGCTGACACAGCGTGATATTCACAGCGAGGAAGGGTGAATACATGCCTGCTATTAGGGAAATCCTCAAAGAGTTAACTGACGAGATCAAGGATGAGTATGGTGATGGTCCATACGCTGCTTCATTTGTATCAACAGGGCCAAAAACCTATGGGGTACGGGTAAGGGTGGGGGAGGATATGAAATATATCGTGAAGGCTAAGGGTATCACGCTTAACCATGCGAACCGACGAATCGTTAATTTTGATTCATTGAAGAATCTCGTGTGCTTGGAAGATGAGGGCGACCAGCCACCCCAACTGGCTGTCGGGATCCACAATTTTCGGGCGCAGAAACTCGGGTGTGTGAAGGAACTTAGGGGCACGAAGGTATGCCGTAACATCTATAGGAAACGTTACCAGGTGCCTGGTACCTATGATACCGTACCCTTTGGATACCTTAATCCTTGATTGTGTATATATATATATATATATTGTTAACGATATGTTTATTTATTACGTATATTTGCTTCAATTAAGGTTTCATTTTCTCCTTTGCGTGCGTGCGTGTGTACATTCCTAACTCCGCCCGCTGTAAGATCGGACACGTGACTCCTGCCACTACCTGAGCATATCTCTATCCCTGCGTGCTCAGTTGACCTCTGCAGACCCTTGAGCTCAGACGTTATTTTCTCGCGTAGACGAAAAATAATGCTGGCTACTTTTGATATTGCGTATTCGACGTTTATGAAGTGGTATTCGGTAAAGTCGGAAAATGTAGTGGATACTGAAAGACTGCCTACCCCCCACCCTTCCTTTGAAACTTTTAAGGATACATTGAATAACGCGAGGGAACAAGATGTTCAAATACTCTATGGATATTCTGGCGAGAGTATTGCCGGATTTCGCAGCACAAACGATGTGATGGACTACGTTGTAGGGCTAAACTGTATAAAAGCGTACATATACCGTGAGCTGAAAGAAACAACGCGTGCAGAAGAGAAGCAGCGGGTATGGATAATGTCTTGTTGATGAGTGGTGTGAGAGGCGGTATTATGTCATGTATCACACCGAGTACGCGTATCCTGCGGCTGAGAATGTAAACCTTGTCACTTTTACCACTACATTCATATATATCATGACGAGGTTCGCAGTGAGGTTGTGGCTAAAGGCCTGTGTGAGTTTTTCATAGAATTTAGAGACGAGTATCGATTGTTAAACAAAAAGGAAATATACGGTAACATGTTTCTCTCAAATAGTGTACCGGTTTGTGAATAAAATGTGTTTAGTTCGTGAAAATCCCCCTAAGCGAAAATATCTGGTGCGTATTCTGTGGAGTGGGAGCAATAAAACATTAAAACCGATATTGCTTCATGTATCGGAAAAATTCTCTAAACGATTGCCCAGTATAATGGGGTATAAGTATTCACGTCGGAACAACGCCGTACACGTTTCATCAGCTTATAGTGTGACTCGCTCCTCCAGTCGAACCGATCCGATCCGCAAATAGGATCCAGCTTTGGGACAGGATCTAGGGTTTAAAGCAGCCTAGCCCAGCTACATTTAGAACCTCAATATAAGCATTCTGAGTTCATTCCCATCATGAAACGGACATGTTATGTGCCTTGAAAAGTGGACGCTCAATTCTGCCAGTTGAGGTTTAAGTTTTGGTTTTTGGCTGAAAGTATAATAGTTACCCCTTTTTCTTTGATGTATTCAATCTGACGTGAAGGTAGCGGATCTTTTGCTTATATTGAGGTTCTAAATGTAGCTGGGCTAGGCTAGATCCTGTCCCAAAGCTGGATCCTATTTGCTTTGCAGATAGCTGGTGAGGGAAGCTATATTTTTGGGACCTCTTTGCGAGTGACCCGTTGCCCACGTCGGGCTAGCATCATGAAAAAGAAAAAACTATAGTATTTGTCATTTACCATTACTTATTCGGACTATAGTGGATTTAATTTTCCTAGAAGAGTTCCTTGTTCCATGCACGGTCTGTGTGTATCATAAAAACCTCAGGGAACCATTCTGAGTTCATTCCCATATATATACATATATAATATATATATATACTGTTATATATATATATGAAAATTATTTCATGAAAGTAACACGTGAATAATATTTATGATGAAAATAACTACGAAGGAAAAAGGAAACACAGAATGGTGCTCAAGCGCTTTCGTCTAATGAGTGTTTCTGAGGATGTCATTAGACGAAAGCGCTTGAGCACCATTCTGTGTTTGATTTTTCCTGCGTGGTTTTGTATATATATATATATATATATATATATATATACACTATAAATTGACGATTGGCTAGGTTAAGTCGTAATATTTTCGTTAGTTTTATTTGATGGATTCATTTAAAAAATGTCTCCTAAAGATCCTAGTGTAGTTTACGTTTCCCAACTTTGACCTAGTGTAGTTTACGTTCCCCAACTTTGACCTAGTGTAGTTTGTGTCCCCTTTTGCGTCAGGGGGACGTAAACTACACTTGCTCCCGAATTTGAAATTCAAATAGCTAATGAATGTAAAGAAAACCCTAAAAGTTTTATGGCTGTTAGTAATAGAAATCCTTTGAGGGACATTCTTGAATACTCCCAGAAATGTTTTGACTATAAGCCTCGGTAATTGAACGGCATATTTGTCAGCCTTAACTGCGAAAACACTGCTTGTTGAGGGCTGCGTTTCATTATTTATTAGACCTGGTCTCTGACTGTACTGAACTGATAAACTCTTTTGCTTTTGGCTTACTTTAGGTATGTCATCAATAATCTCCGCAAAATAATTAATTTCATCTTCCATTTCATTCTCTTCAGTAAAAGTCTCAATCTCAACATTTACCTCCTTTGAAGCAACCTTTTCGTTTCTAATATGGAAAGTTATTCAGTCACTAAGATCAAATTCTTTTGTTCTGTGGCAGAATTTAGAGTGGCAATAACCTTCGTAATTTTCCCTTTTTAAGCCTTTCTCTTGTTTCTAAACTTGTTCAGTTAGATGAATCCATCTTAAATGCAAATAGACAACTGGGCTCTCTGCCAAATAAGCTAAATTGGCCAAAGTATACATGGTGTTCTAAAACTACCTAGTAAACTTGGGTGTTCTAAAATTACCTGGTAAACCTTTATATGAACACAATATCTTAACAAAAATTATGCGATATTTAACCATTTATTTCAAATACAGCAACCTCGGTAGTGTAGTGGTTAGCCTCGCTGACTACGAATCCATCGACCCCGGGATCGAGACCCGGTGACGGCAGGCGGCGCGCAGCAAACCCAGCTGTTCATTCTTCCACACAATAAGAATTGGTTGGAAGCTAAATGGGTACCCTTGGTAGCCTAGTGGTTAAGACGCTGGGCTGCTGATGGAGCGTGGTTCGGATTTCACGTTAAACTGTAGGTCTAAGGTGGAGTGACAAGCTTGACCTTCGTCAGAATGAATAATTCGGGCGGACACTAAACGAAGGTTAATAAGAAAAGCAACAATACTTGTTTATTTTAGATGTTCAAAGTGTTCCTTCAACTTTAACACATTGTTCACAACGTCCGACTACTGATCGACAGACATATAAAAGTTTACTGGGTAATTTTAGAACACCCTGTATTTAACCAAACTAACCTAAAACTTAAGATTTGCCTTCTGCTACTGGTAAAACCTCAACGACCCAACTCACTCAATTTAACAAGATCAACTTTCAATAAGCCCTAACAATACAACTGCCTGGTTGGGTTACTAACCAGCCGCCAATCTGGACTAACAAATTTTCCACCCAAGTAACTGAAGCCTAACAAATAAGCAAAACCAAATGTAGACCTAAAACTAAACCAGACTTCCAGCCAATTTTCGCAATCGGGGTACCAAACGTTCTACTCTGTGGCAAGACAACTAAAACTGCGACCTAACTTACTAGTCAAATCCAGAACCGAACTAGGACCCTAACTCAAATTACGCTCAACCAGTCTAGCCCTAATTTAGGCTACAATTTAAACAATTAGAACTTCGTCGAATGATAGTTACTGTTTTTTAGGCTGGAATCTGGTTTTGAAGGACCATGTTGTTGTCACGCACACCCAGGGCCGCTGAGAGGGCGGGGAAGCCGGGATAAATCCCCGGGGCCCGGACCTCTAGGGTCCCGGAAAAAGGGGGATAAAATCTAAAAAGCAATTGATTAAATCTAAAAAGCAAATGATTAAATAACAGAGGGGAAATATAATTAATGAACATACATTTTATAAAGATTATCATAGTCAAACTGAAACATAAAATATTATCTGCGGTCCACCAATGCCCAAGACCGACTGACAGATCTGGGGAACATTGTAATTGAAAGCCAGTTAGCCCGTACTTTAAGTTTCATCAGAATCATTTACCACTTTGCTAGAGAGAAGGCAAAGAAAGTACACTTCTAATTATGAAAATCTTGCAGTAAACAATTGTGTTGCCTGTATGGACTGGTACTGCATTTGTAAATTGTATGGTGATAGAATTAATATAATCGATCTGAAAAATAAAATGGTCATTTTCCTCTGAGTTGTTTATTCATACTGTATGTTTTGAATAGTGACTTGGACATATAATCAGTTTGCTTGTTATGTACACAAAAAACATTCATAATAAAATACTAAGTAAACAGGGGGGGCCCATATACCCATCCTTCCCCGGGGCCCAGGGCAGCTCTCGCCGGCCCTGCGCACATCGGTTCCAAGTGTACGACTTGTGGGGTTGAAATCTAATACTATGAACTCCGAAGAAACGTGTGGGTCCCTGAAGTTCGACAAAGACTTAGCCTAAGAAGTTCCTTCCGAGCAAATGAACCAAATTAATACCAGCAAAAATAAAATGTAATGGACACTTAAGAACCAAGAAAAGACTCAGAATAAATTACGGGCGACCCTTCATATTATACTCTAAGTGTTTAATGACAAAGTAAATTACAGGAGGTTCGAGCGAAGTGGTTTAAAATCAGATGGGAGCTTTTGAAGTGCCTCGGATGACCAACTTAAATGAGGATGAGAAGAAACGTCCTCGATCAAAGACTATGACAGGAATGACGTGAAGATTTGTTATAAAGCGTTAAACAATTAATTTTCAGAGGACAGATTTTTTTTTTTTAACTCCCCGATGAAATATTTGCAACCATGTGAATTTTTGAGTAAAAATAAATGGTGCCTTCTTGTCGGAAACCAATTGACCTTGGCTTCTAGTACATCTTTTACGTTTAAGTACACCTAAACTATTAATTGTAATTAATTATAATTGTAATTATACTCGTATTTACTATTGCAATTATTCAACTAAAATTTAAAGTTAATATTAACATCAGCGTTAACATTACTGTAACATTATTATTTAGGATTATGACACCAATTATATTATACCGAATATTATCAAATAATTCTTTATTATTATTTATTATTATTATTATTATTATTATTATTATTATTATTATTATTATTATTTTAAAGCCTAATTAGGTAGCGATAACATAGAAGGAAAAAGGACAACACAATAAATTTCCAATGAAATTACATGGACAAATATTTATGGTAATGTAACACACAAGTAATAGAGAATTTTAATAACGTTAGATGGAAATGATAAGTATAAAAATAATTAATGATAACATGAAGAACCATGTGACGTAGACGAAGAGCAAAACAGTAGCATAACAGTAGAGTAACAGTAACGAGTGTACATTTATAACTTATGTGAAAATTTATAAACAGAGTGGGAGCAGAGTTTTAGGAACGATGATGCCAAAATTTGTTAAGTCAAGGTAATTTGGAAGTTAACGTTAGCGTCTCTGAGCAAACGTATCGGCGAAGTCCAATACTTCTGCATTTAGTTAGAAATTATTAGAAAATACAAAAAGAATGAAATCATTTACGTAGAAACATGTGCGTCAGTGAATAGACAGACATCATAATGCATATGTGCGCGTAATGACGATGTACCTACAGTTTATATACACGATTTTGATTAAACAAACATAAGTAGACATAGGTAGATAGGGTATAGGTGGACGGTAGATAATTGAATGACATGGTGATAAATGTTTTACCATAATGATGGTCCACAAAACACGATATATATATATATATATATATATATATATATATATATATATTGATCTATAAAGTATAAATTCTACAGCAGTATATGGAGTAGCTACCATACAGGGTGTCCACAATGTCTTGTCACCCCAGTAAAATACTAACTTATTTTCTTTCTGACCCATTTGAAATTTGTAATAGCAGCAACTATACGATTGAACAACGTATATTGGCTATTTTACTAGGGTGACAAGACATTGTGGACACCCTGTACACTGAATATGAATTATGGAAATACGCCATATTCAATGCATGAAAGTACATAAATTTTTATAGCGTTTATTACGCTTAATTTATGCCAGTTTTATGTTAATGACATTACGTTAGTGAGGCGCCGCTAAATTCACCAGATAGTAATTAATAAGTTAAAGTTAACTAAATTTGAATGTATAAGTCATTATTGGAATGAATAAGAGGAAAACGATCGAGAGGGACACAGTAATTACAGTAATGGTACAGATATAGTACAGGACACAGCGCGTGAAGTCAGAACTCAATGTGTGTGTGTGTGTGTGTGTGTGTATATATATATGTATCTATAAATAATATCTAATGGGCCATATAATGTACAATTGGGGATAAAATGCGATAAATGAGTAAGGAAATACAACCAAGGTTTTCACCATGCTACAGTACAACGAAATGTGAATGCATGATATGACGAGATTAATAGATGGAGGGAGGGATATAAAACTATTACAATTAGTGTCATTAATTTCATAACAAATGAGAAATGGGAAAAATGGGAATAATACTGATAAAAGCTAAAGCAATCTGAAAGGTTGATTATTCTTAGTTGCACTTCGATTGAGGGTCAGATTAAGGGACATTCACTCTTGAATGGAACTTACTATGCACAAATACAGAAATTGTACGATTTTGGGAATGATTTAAAATGGTCATTTCCGTATTTGGGACATTTTTTTTTTTTAAAGGGTTCAGAAACCTAGTCTTCATTAATCACGTTCTAACCGAGTAACTTTAACTTATAGCCTAAGTATGGAAAACTGATACGTGTGGGTAGTTGGGAGGCAACGAAAATGGTCCACTGAGTAGGTAGGTAGTTAATCTAACAATTATTAAATTCCTTTTATGTCAATAACTGAGTGGATGCAACCAATTGGTTGCTCACCAGAGTTATTCTCCACATTAGTATCTATATACTGTGTGATAGAGCGTGCTCGGTAATACACATACATTACCGATCAACCAACTGAAAAAAACCAAGAGGACGCTGGTGGAAAAAACCCCGCGAAAAAAGGACGGGAGAACGAAAAGAGGCAACGAGAGAACAAGACGGAACGGAGAGAAGAAAGAGATTAAACAACGGAAAAAGATCCCCACCAGCAAGTACGCTCTCAACAACGGAGAAAAGAGAAGACGGACTGTCTAATAACAGTCGGTAAGTGATCAGTTGTGTTTTTTAGCCCAGTTAATTAAGGGACATAAATTAAGCTGGGTCAGACAAATTAGGCCTACATTGTGGTCTAAGACCTAGCATCAACTCTTAGCTTAACAAAGGTGAAGGTAAATTACCCTAACCTAATTTGGTGAGGAATCCTACTGTGGACCTCAATTTACTCTGCCCGCTCTGGACCATTTCCGGAATTTCTAGGCTGACTCCTACAAGGCTAGGCTTAATCTACTCTATAGTTAGACTGGAGATATTAGGGGTGGGTTAATTGAGGACCAATTCATACAGAGCATTTTTCACATTGGTGGGTCGTGTGGGGAATTTACATACTTTAGGCTTAACTTTACTTAACAAAAATTGCAGAATTAGGCTAAATGGTCTAGCCTAAACCTAACCTAATCAAGCCTAAAGTAAAAAACTTGCCTAATTAGGTCTACAACCTAGTGCCTAACTAAGAAACATTTACATTTAAGGAGTCCCATTCTTTTATAAGCTTAGAACTAAGTGGCACATAAATACTTGGGGGGATTTAACTAAATTTAAAACTTGACTGTTTTGTCTGATTACTCAATTCATTTGATCTCTCATCTCTGATAATTTCTTCTCACCTTATATTTCATTACAATTCCTAGTTAAACTATTTTGACTTAAACATGGAAGTACATTTCAATTAACTCACCAACAAGTTCCCTTTAAAACATAAATAGTTAACGAAACTCCAAGACAAGTGACATTTAGACAACATTAGTGAACAAGCATTTAAAATGCATACAACTCCAAGCATTCAATTCTTCTTTTAAGGAAGAATCACTCAACAGATTTTGTCAACAGGCACATGCATTCCTTGCAATCTGTTTGCTATATATATATGTATATATATTGTACTCTTTACATGTGCCACAAATACACTCAACCTATCTGAACATAAGCAAGGATTGCATGGGTTACTCAAAAGGGTCTTATGGCCTACTGTGGCCATAGCCCAAACACTGAACCTTGGTCTTATGGCCTACTGTGGCCATAGCCCAAACACTGAACCTTGGTCTTATGGCTTACTGTGGCCATAGCCCAAACACTGAACCCTGGTCTTATGGCCTACTTTGGCCATAGCCCAAACACTGAACCTTGGTCTTATGGCCTACTTTGGCCATAGCCTAAACACTGAACCCTGGTCTTATGGCCTACTTTGGCCATAGCCCAAACACTGAGCCTTGGTCTTATGGCCTACTTTGGCCATGAGCCAAACAACAAGGGTCTTATGGCCTACCATGGCCATGGGCCAAACAACGCAAAACCAGTACAGGATTCAAAGCTCCAAGCCCTCCAGATCTACCTGTGGAGGAGTAACATTTTACTAAAACTACAGGTATTGACTAGTCTGAAGTGGTAGGAGGTTTGAATACAGTACAAACTCATTTAACGCTAAACTTCCTCAAGGAACATTTTTATGTAGACAATCTAATGGGCTCAACATCAACAAAATCTGAATTATCTGAGGTCTATGAACACTCTCAAAACATTATGCAACAAGCTAACTTTGAACTTAGAGAGTGGATTTCAAATGATGAGGATTTAAACAAAAAGATTTTAAAGGATAATAATGGTCTTACTGAACCATCAGACAGAGTCAAAACTTTAGGTATGAACTGGTATTTTGATGCAACTTCTAACAATCATGATTCAATCTGCACTAAAGGTTTTAAACTTGATGAGGAAGCTAACACTAAAAGACAAATATTATCAGAGGCTTCAAAGATTTTTGATCCCATGGGTCTATTCCTGCCTTCAACAATAAAATCAAAGATTCTCCTCCAAGAAGTTTGGAGGACAAATTTTGGGTGGGATGAGCCAATAACAACTGAAGATAAAAAATCTTGGAAGAAGTTAGCTGCTGATTTAACAAAAGTGCAGAACATTAAAATACAAAGGTGCTGTGGGTTTAGGGATAAACCCCAGAGACTTCATGTGTTTGCTGATGCAAGCACACAGGCTTATGGGTGCTGTGCGTACCTTGTAAGTCCTACAGAAAGTCATCTAATTTATGCAAAAGGGAAAGTTGCACCTCTCAAACCTACCTGAACCATACCTCAATTGGAACTATTGGCTGCTGCATTAGCCATTAAAACCATTTCATTGCTTAAGGATGCTTACCATGATGTGAACATAACTGATATCTACATCTGGCTCGACAGTCAGATTTGTCTTGCCTGGATACAGAATGATATCATTAATAGTAAGAACATCTTTGTAAGAAATAGGCTAAAAGAAATAGCTGAAGCTAATGAAAGCCTACAAGTCGACTTTCACTATGTTCCAACTAAACAAAATCCAGCAGACTTTCTGACCAGAGGTTTATCCTACAAGTTGTTGAAGTCAAACAAAACTTGGTTCATGGGACCTAAGTGGCTCTGTAATACAGACCAATGGCCTGTGGAACAAGTTAACTTGACATTAAATTTAATCTTTTCGAATGAAAAGGTTGAACCAATCACTAATTATGAACAGTATTCTGATTTCAACAAACTTGTCAGGGTCACAGCCTACTGTTTGAGGTTTGCTCACAACTGTTTAACTCCAATTAACAAACAGCTAAATAAGAACAATCACAATTATACAGAAGTTGCAACCAAGTACTGGATTGGGCATGCACAACAAAAGGAGTACAATAAAGAGTTAGAATTCTTGACTAATGGGAAACAAACAAAAGAGCCTGTACCATCAGTAGTTGTGGATCTAAACTTGTTCAGAGATGAGGAAGGTCTTCTAAGGTGTAAAGGGAGATTAGACAAATCAAAACTGTCTTACAAAAGCAAACATCCAATCCTTTTACCAAGATTTAGCTATCTGACAACATTAATCATCAGACAAACATACAATAATGTACATCATATGGGGGTATCACAGACACTAACTGCATTAAGAAAAACTTATTGGATACCCAAGGGAAGGATCACTGTTAAAACAGTTCTGAATGAGTGTGTTACATGTAGGCGTATTCATGCTAGGCCCTATAGGAAACCAAATCCTCCTGCTTTGCCAGAGGAGAGAGTTACTCTCAACAGACCCTTTGAGACTAGGCATTGACTATACAGGAATATTGACTGTAAGGGTGGTTGACACTGAACAAAAAATGTACATTGTACTGTTTACATGTGCTGCCTCACGAGCTGTTTATCTGGATGTTGTGGAGGACCTTACAGCAGAATCTTTTGTTGCTGTCTTTAAGAGATTCTGTGCACGACACTCGGTACCCAAGACAGTTTGGACTGACAATGCTACATATTTCAAGACTGGTGAACAGGTCATTAACGACTTGTTAAGCAATGAAGTCACACAATTATATGTACAAAATTCAAACATAAAGTGGAAGTATATTCCAGTTGCCTCTCCTTGGTATGATTCTACTCTGGGAGAGGAATATACAAACAGTAAAGAATTGCTTGAAGAAAGTAATTGGTAAAAAACAGATACACTTGTTTGAGTTGCTCACTCTCCTGGCTGAGATTGAGAACATCATCAACAATAGACCACTCACTTATGTGAGTGACAACATTAATGACCTGGAACCATTAACTCCAAATCATTTGATTCGGGGAGAACAAGTTAGTCTCCTGCCGGACTACAATATAGACTCTTCAGAAGACCCAAACTGGACTCAACGACATGATGAACTCCACACTAAGTTACAACACTTAACAAGAGTTAAAGCTCATTTCATTAAACAGTGGAAAACTGAGTACTTGATGGGTCTAAGGGAGAGATATAAACAAATGACTAAGAAGGATTGGTCTGACACAATTAAGGTAGGGGACCTTGTTCTCATACATGACAGTACTCCAAGACAATACTGGCCTCTGGCTAGAGTTTTAGAACTCAGACCAGGGGCAGACGGGGTAACAAGAGTGGTCAAATTAAGGACTTCAACGGGTGACACAACAAGAGACATTTCTCTTTTGTACCCCCTTGAGTCTGGACCCAAAACAATGGACTTTGGAGAGCCCTCTCCACCGACAGTAACAACTGGAGACACTGAACTTCCAGTAACTATCCCCTTGACAGTAGGAGCGGTAACGCATGCAACTACAACATTGACAGACACAAGACCTCAGCGACAAACAGCGTTAAAGGCGCGACTAATTTTACAACAAAAAATAGATGCTAGGGAATTGTAATTTTATCTTCTAACTTTCACTTTTCCTTTTCTTATGGTAAAGACCATAAACAGTTTCATCCTATGGATGTATATTTTCTCTTCTAATTAAATGCTACACCTTCTCCATGAGAAGGTGAGGAGAGTCACTGTTAATCAGATTAACAGGCATTTACAATCAAATAGCTAGTCTACACTCAGACATAAAAATTGGTGACAATGACACCAAGATTTTTATCTCCCGGGGCCCCCAGTATATGGAAAACTGATACGTGTGCAGTGATGGGCATCGATACATGAAAATCGCTAAAGCGATACCGATACATCGATACATGAAGAACGTCTTAGGCGATACTGATACGCCGATACTTTCTAGATGTCTTAAGCGATACCGATACCGATACATGCATCGCCGGTACATTTTTATAATTATTCATTTAATATGTAGGTATTAGATATTATTGTTTATACTAGTAATTTGTACGCACTGTAAGTAAAATCAACGACATTTTAATGGGTTTTATAGATGTAAATAAAAACAATTGCTTTATTTAATGAAAGTATGTTTTAATTTTGTAGGATACATGAATGACTGAAAACATTACACTAACAATTAAAAGTAATTACTAATTACTATTACCCTTCAAAAATACCAGCTGGCTAAACATCTGGTCAGACAATCTATTCCTTTTTGGAGCGTGAATGTGACCAGTCAAACTAAACAACCGTTCTACAGGAGCTGAGAGGATGGTAGTGGTGTGTTATACTTCAGGAAGACCCGTAGAATTCCTGGGTACTGCCTCAGAGATTGGAGAGAATGACTTCCGTCACCCAGATACTGTAAAACTTCCATCTCAGTGGAATCTTGGGTTGCAGAGACATTAGTGGAAGCAGACTCATAACAGAAGAAATCATCTGCACTTCCGTCAGATGCAGCATCACTTAGTTGTTGCTGGGGGGGGAGTCTCCTCGCTGAGGCTCTTAACAGCATTAACCAACATTTCTTGAACCCTCTTTTTGACAATGTTAGTATTAAATTTGCCTTTTATTGTCATCCACTTTATAACATCTATTTAAATATTTAAAAAATCTTATTAATGTATCGAAGTATCGATTTTTTTCGATACATTTAAGAAAATTTACCTTAGCGATACCGATAAATCGATACTTTTGTCAAGTAGCTAAAGCGATACCGATACCGATACAAAAGTATCGATCGATACGTATCGGCGATACATGTATCTAGATACTGCCCATCACTGTACGTGTGGATAGTTGGGAGGTAACGAAAATGGTCCACTGAGTAGGTAGGTAGTTAATCTAACAATTATTAAATTCCTTTTATGTCAATAACTGGGTGGATGCAACCAATTGGTTGCTCACCAGAGTTATTCTCCACATTAGTATTTATATACTGTGTAATAGAGCGTGCTCGGTAATACACATACATTACCGATCAACCAACTGAAAAAAACCAAGAGGACGCTGATGGAAAAAACCCGCGAAAAAAGGACGGGAGAACGAAAAGAGGCAACGAGAGAACAAGACGGAACGGAGAGAAGAAAGAGATTAAACAACGGAAAAAGATCCCACCAGCAAGTACGCTCTCAACAACGGAGAAAAGAGAAGAGGGACTGTCTAATAACACTCGGTAAGTGATCAGTTGTGTATTTTAGCCCAGTTAATTAAGGGACATAAATTAAGCTGGGTCAGACAAATTAGGCCTACATTGTGGTCTAAGACCTAGCATCAACTCTTAGCTTAACAAAGGTGAAGGTAAATTACCCTAACCTAATTTGGTGAGGAATCCTACTGTGGACCTCAATTTACTCTGCCCGCTCTGGACCATTTCCGGAATTTCTAGGCTGACTCCTACAAGGCTAGACTTAATCTACTCTATAGTTAGACTGGAGATATTAGCGGTGGGTTAATTGGGGACCAATTCATACAGAGCATTTTTCACATAAGTTAAGCTAAACAAAGGCTAGGGGACCCTGCGGTCCTATTCAATCTTACTTTACTTACTTTGAGGTAGTCAAATGAAACAGGCCTACGTTAGGTCTGATTTAACAAAAATAAAAACCCGTTTTTATGGTCTTCTCTTTCTAAAGAGATTCAGCTTGCATCTAGACTGTTAAATACAGTAACTACTGTTAAATATTCGACCTACAAAGAGGATTCTCTACATATGATCACAACTTAAATGTGCCACTTTCAACACAAAAGGGGTAAAGGAACGCTGCTGGGGTCGTAAATTGATGCCACAAGAGACCAGAAATGTTGGTTCACCCACAAATGACAGTTTTTTCTAACTTTACTCTTATAAGACGGGTATATATAAACCTTAACCTAATATACATATACAAGCAATTAATCAGACTAGTTATCATATCACTTTGGGATAACAATGACTCTTCCTCTTCTACATTTTTCAACATTGATCGAGCAGTTGTTAGAAAACTGAGTTTGAGTATATGAGCTGAGTAAATCATGAACTTGAAAACCTAGTTACAGAATATGAAATGAGCAAACATGTCCCAGAAAACTGAACTGTTGTTTTGGAGTTACTCAATCATGGGCTAAAGCAGCTGAGGTTCAGCATATGAAACGAACAAATCATAAAATCAAAACTATGTTCAACATCTGTAATAATCAAACTAGGTTTAGAAAACCTAGGTTTATCACATGAAATGCTCAGGCATGTACCCAGTACTATGTTTCAGCATATGAAGTGAGCAGTCATGAAGCTGCAAAAATAAGGTGCATAGTATAAAAATGGTCGAACAATTTTCTGGCAAAACTGGGTTATAGTCCATGAAATTTACAAATATGAATCAAAACCTGTGTTATAGCATATGTAATGATTAATCATGAAGCATCAACGGCTTATAAACTGGGATGCAGAATATGAAACTGAGTAGCCAGAGGTCCAAAACTCGAGTTTCAACGTACTAAAAATAATAACCTTAAATAAATCAAAAGATTCAATAAATTGTTCCCTAAAGTATAAAAATTAAACGTCAGAAATAAATATTTTTCAAAAAATTTCGCTAAAATGGAAAATGTAAATGAAACAGTTGACTGTGCTTTATGAAGGATGTCTCTGAGTAGCGATGAATAAATTCTGAGTTGTCAGATAAAAATTTATAGAGATGTTGAATTTTATACCATTCTTTACAAGCAAAGCAAAGAAATATTGTATGAATAATTTAATATAACTAAATAAGAAATAATGAGTAAAAATGTAGCTTCTATTTGACTGTAAGTTGCATGTGAATGTCATAACTAACTGAGAAGTTGTTTGTAAATAAAAATCAACCTTGATTAACCTTGGTTTTTCTTCCGCTCAAACTGTTCATTTTGACGAAGGTCAAGCTTGTCACTCCACCTTAGACTTACAGTTTAACGTGGAATCCGAACCACGTCACACCAGCAGCCCAGCGTCTTAACCACGAGACTACTCAGGGTACCCATTTATCTACCAACCAATTTTTTTATTGTGTGGAAGGGTGAACAGCAGAGTTTTGCTGCGCGCCGCCTGCCGTCACGGGGTCTTGATCCCGGTGCCGATGAATTTGTAGTCAGCGACGCTAACCACTACACCACCGAGGCGCATAATATATCGTATTTCCCGGCGTATAACGCGCACTTTTTTTTCCCCCAAAATACTCCAAAAATCACCCTGCGTTAAAATTAACTCGTTAAAATTGTACATGTGAAGTGAGGTAGGAGTTATATTTTTTCCTAAATTTTTATTTTCCTAAATTTTCTCTGCAAAATAATTTTCTCTTCAAAATTAGGGTGCGCGTTATACGCCCGGAAATACGATACTTTTCAACCTTTCAAATGTTCCGCGCGATGATTCCTCATTTCATGAGGGTCAAGCTTGTCGCTACTCCTCTCGAGTTGGCCTGGTGAAGTAGAGAGTTGGTTTCTTGTACTCTCCACCTCACATAGCCAGGTACGCCCGGCTCATCGGGGATTGTCCTGAGTCAGGCGTCTAATCATCTTTTGAAGATGTCACCGCAACACCACTCGTGTTCCTTAGGTCTTTGGGCAGCTGATTAAAGTCTTGGTCCTCTCACAACACAACTATTTTCCTTCAGGGTTAAGGATGTTCCTTGTCTAGTCTTTAATTTGGGAACACGACACAGTTTTCCTTTTCTACTTTCCACTGTTGTTTGGGGGGTTATAGGGTTCAGAGTATGATTTGGAGCTAGTTTCTCCATTATTTTCCAAGTGTAAATAATGGTGTGTATCTCTCTTCTCCTTTCCAGTGAATATAGGTTTAATTCGCGTAACCTTTCCCAGTAATTCAGTTCTTTGCACCCATTGATCTTGGCTGTGAAGCTTCCCTGAATCCCTTCTAGTTGTCTAATGTCTTCTTTTTTATATGAGGATGTTAGGACCGAGCAGTACTCCAACTTGGGTGTGATCAGTGTTTTCAATAGAGGAATCTTTATATTCCTATCACTTCTTTTAAAGGTTCTTAGTATCTGCCCAATTATTCTCTTTGCTCTATTTACTGCTATCTTATTTTGTGTTTCAAATTTCACATCATCAGTCATTACAACTCCTAAATCTTTTGTTTTAGAATTTCTCTGAATTTCCTGTCCAGTTCGGGTATTGTATTCCATGGATTTTAGGTCCTCTCTTTTTCCGCACCGTAACAGTTGAATTTCTCAGTGTTAAATTTCATATTGTTGTCTTCCGTCCACTTGTAGATTCTGTTCAAGTCTTCATGTAGAGATCCTATATCCCTGGGTTTCTTATTTTCTACTGATCTTTGTGTCATCAGCAAAGGATGTTACTTTGCTGTCTCTGGTAACGTCCTCATCTATGTCAGTTAGCATGATTATGGAGAGTAGTGGAGCTAATACTGTTCCTTGTGGTACTGAGCTGAGGACCTCTGATTCTGATGAAGATATTCCTTGAACTGTAACGACTTGCTTCCGCTCACTAAGGAAATTATATATCCATTTCCCTACTTTTCCTGTTATTCGCATATATTTCAGTTTATGTATTATGATTCTATGGTCACACTTGTCGAACGCTTTAGCAAAGTCTGTGTATGGTACATCATAGTTTCCATTACTTTCAAGTGCATCAATAAATGTTGTTGTAGTGTTCCATTAGTTGTGATGGGCATGATCTACCTGACCGAAATCCATGTTGGTTACTTATTTTTTTCTGAGTTTCCAAAAAGTTAGATTTTTTCACTAACTATTCTTTCAAATATTTTGGTGAGATGAGATGTAAGCGACACTGGCCTATAGTTTTTGGCGTGGGATCGATCTCCTTTATATATTGGGACTATGCTCGCTCTCTTCAGGATGCCCGGTATTTCTCCCGTGTCTAGTGATCGTCTCCATTTCCAATGTAGGCGCTCAGTGATGGCATTCTTGCAGTTTTTTATTATACTTTCCCCTTGTAGTTGTTCTTCAAAGAACGCGCTTCTACCACATATCAGTTTATCAGTTTTGGGGATACTGAAAGATGACTCATACTGAACTCTTAATATTTCGGATAACTCTGTTAGATCATCAGATAAAGCATTGTCCTCATTTTTTAAAGGTCCGATAATCGTGTGATTTTTCGACTTCCTTTTTGCAAAATTATAGAAGTACTTTGATTTAACCTTTATCGCCTCCATGGCGTCGTCGTCTTCTTTTTCTGTATGCTTCTCAATTAGTTCTTGTATGACGCAATCTATACTCTGCAGTTTATCATTTAATATTTTTCTGATGTTGTTGTCTTTGCAGTTACTTAATTTTGCAGTCACTCTTTTTCTCTTTCGGAACAATGACCTCTTTTGTCTCTCGAACCTGCATTTTTGGAACATGTCTTTCCACAATTTCCAGCGTCTTCTCCTCTACGGTCATTAGCATCTCTTCCGTTGTCTTGGCCTTGAAGATGGTTTTCCAATCTATTACTTCCATGCTGGATGCAACACCTTCCCAGTTTATAGCTTTGGAGTGAAAATTAAAAATTTTGAATTTGCTTCTTTCTATTGTTCGTGTTCTTTCCTTTCCTGTTGCTTTTATATTGGTTGTTATTTCAATGAAATTGTGATCCGATATTATAGTTGGGGATATTTCTACGTTATCAATTACGTTTCTGTTGTTTGTGAATACCAAATCTAGGCAGTTGTTTTTTCTTGTTTTCCGTTATCTTTTGTATTAACATAAATTTATCGCCTACAGCTAGTTTATCAGAAATGCATATAAAAATAGGGCTATTTTATAGCCCAGTAAAGCCTAAAGCTTAAGGGCCAAATTAAATAAAATAAAAAGTCGAGCTTCACAATTATTCAAGTCATTGTAAATTGTAAAACGAATGTATTTATTTTATTATTAATAAAGGTTATTCAATTCAAATTAATAAAGGGTTCCGCAACGGAATTTAAATTTCGAAAAGGTTCTTTGGTCTGAAAAATTTGAAAACCACTTTCCGAGACCATGGACTTTTGTATGAAAGCGTTTGTTCATGATTCCACTAACTAACATTTTTATTACATGTACTTTTCAGTTTTAGTTTTTAGTAGTAGCTTTACGTAGTTATTATTAATTTCATTAATACTCGTTTCATTTAATATTTTTTTTATTCCTAATTTTTTTAGCTTTTAAATTTGTTTAATTCGGTGGATCATTTATTATCTTTATAAACAGTCAAGATTATAACCATCTTAATATTTATGGCTCATTTAGAATATGCCGTTCAGTTTTGGTGCCCGTACTTGCGTGAGGATATTGATAGGTTAGAAAGGGTTCAGCGTCGTGCCACGAAACTTATTCCGTCATTGCGCAATAAGCCTTATGAAGATAGGATTAAAGAGCTAGACCTGTATTCACTCGAAACTAGGAGATTAAGGGGGGAGCTTATTGAAGTTTTCAAAATCGTTAATAACATCGATAACGTAAATTTTGACAAATTGTTCACTTTTGATAATAGTAATACTCGCAATAACGGATTTAAGTTGCGTGGCAGGCGTTTTATTACTAATATCGCTAAAAACTTCTTTACGTTTAAAGTAATTGATAAATGGAATAATCTTCCCGCGTCAGTCGTTCATTCTACCAGCGTTAATATGTTTAAGAACCGTCTTGACAGACATTTTAAAGGTATTAACGTTGTTTAATTTAAAAAACAAAGTTAGCAACGGAAGCTCTGGTGGTGGTGCTCGAGGATGAGTCTGTTGACGATGGATGCCAGCTTGTGACATGCCAGCGTGTGATGCCAGCAATAAAATTATTAAAAAAATAAAAATAAAAATTAGACTAACACGAATGTAGATGTAGCTCATAGCGTAAACTAACCCACTTTTTTTTTTTTTTTTTTCCTTATCCTCTCCTTACTTTGCATGTCTCTAACTCTTTTCTTGCATGTTTGTAGTTTGCATGGTATGACAGTGAGTTAAGACTGTGTTTGCATGGTTTGTAAGCGTTCTTATTTTACTTCTTTTCATCTTTCACCCCTCTCCTATTCTCTCCGACTATTTTTCTGACTTGTCGGCAGTGGCCGGCGGATGATGATGGTGAGACACTTTTCCTCTTTTTCTGAATGAATGTTAACCCATGAGTGATAGATGTTGCTCTTACTTAACCCCTTATTCTCTTCTCTTCTCTTAACCCGCTACTCTTTCCTTTCTCTCGGGCTAACCTTAGAGTGGATCTTAGGGTCTTTGTTAGCCTTAGCTTCTGTAGATCTGTAGATCATGACGATTCCTTCATCTTTTCATTGAAGCCTCTATTTATTATTTAATATATTAATACTAAATAAGTTTTTTCTTTTAATCTTCGGAGCACGTTGGGAATTTTTCGTTTAATTGGTCATTACAAATTAATTAGACTCAGCCGGATCTCAGTATCGGCGCCTGCTCCAGTTGAGTTTGGAAGCCACCTACTCGTAACCCTCGATTTCAAACGACTGGGAGTTCAGGTGGTTTGTGTATAAGAAAATAGGGGTTTCGAACGTTATATCGGAAACGATAAGTTTCGCCTCGTGAGCGGTTGAACAAAAAAAGGGTGAAAGAAAGAAATATGTTATCAATT